>APFE031027411.1:245313-271528 GCA_000404065.3 Pinus taeda | reverse complement strand
TAATTTCAATTTTAGATTTGGTGTAAAGATTAAATTAAAAAATATTTTGAAATAACATATTTCAAAAATAATCAAAACTTAATTCATTCCTCTCTAAATTAAAAAATCTCCATAAAATAAATAAAATCTCCATAAAATAAATAGAAAAATAAACAAACCATCAACTAGTTCCTATAATCTAAATGTTTAAAAATAAAAATAAGAAACAACTAAACTATTAACTAATTCCCTATATCTGAAAGAATTTCATAATTAACTAGGTCAAAACAAATTAATTTGTACACTAAATATTAGTATGACAGAATTGGCAAAGTAAAAATTGAGTATGCCTCAAATATCTTGTTTTTAGCATTGAATCAAAAAATTATGAACTTAATATTTTAATAATTTATAATGAAGTGGATTACCTCATTTATTTTGGATTAGAATTTTTCTTTGACAGTACATTTTATATATATCCACAAAGTTAATTACTTTATGACTTATTAAAAAATTGATTTAATATGTTATATTCATTTTATAATTAACAATAACTTCGTTTAATTGTGTATTGCAGGGAATATTAACTAATTTAAATACTGGATTGGCAAAATATGGACCGTAGTAATGCATTATTCTTGGACTTTTTGACCAATAAAAATTGGCACATGCTATACTTATTAAATGTTTTCAGTGGTTTACTAAGATTGTTTGAAGATTTTCAATGGCTTAACATTGCTCTACAAAAATGTAATATATATTGGAAATGTATGTAGTAGATCTTTTATGATATGTATGTATGATGACCAAATGGAAACTAATCCATTTTCTTTTCCTATGCATGAGAATTTCTATTTTACATGGTTCAATTATTACATGGTTCAATTATTAAATAAATAAAATTTGAGCACCTTGACTTCAACCATATTCTTCAAATCCCTTGATTTTAATATAAAGGCAAACCCTAAAGTCATGTGCCTTCTAGACTCATACTGCTCCCCATCTGCCACACACTAAAGAGCCGTTTCGCTGACATCACTTCTTTATTCATTTCATGTTAATACAAAATCAGTAAAGAGGCGTTTCCCTGACATCACACTGTTCCCCATCTGCCACACATTAAAGAGCCGTTTCGCTGACATCACTTCTTTATTCATTTCACGTTAATACAAAATCAGTAAAGAGGCGTTTCCCTGACATCACTTCTTTATTCATTTCATGTTAATACAAAATCAGTAACTGATCCTCAAGCATCTGTCAGCTTCTATAGTTGTAGTTGGATTAAGCATTGAATGCTTAGTTTTTTGGGATGCTGTATTCTAGGGAGACAAAATCACAGTTCTTTCTTTTTAAATAGGGTCATTTCTAAAATATTTGTCCAAGTACTAGGTTGACAGCAAAATGGCTCCAAAAATTCTTGTTCTGTATTGGTTTTTTGCTTGCTTAAATTTATTACTACTCAGTTTTTCTCACATGATCAATTCACTCGATAAGGGAAAACAAGGTAAAAAAAGAGTGGTGAGAGGTAGTGTTTACTGTGATCTATGCTCTGCTGGGAGCCTAACCCAATTTAGTTTCTACTTGCAAGGTAAGAATCAATCTATAATTCTTACATTCTCAACCAAGTTTGTTTACATTGGATTTTCATTAAAAAGTTAGTAGCAAAATGAGTTTGTACTAAAATCAAAATATCTTACCTCTAATTGTTTGGTAAATAATTTGTTTTTCATGTGGGCTGGTTAAAAAACACATCTAAATTTTTATTGTTCAAATTTTAATAAACATGTTAGTCTGTAATATTTATGAAATAATTGTAACTAGTGTGATACTTTCCATTCATTTCTCAAAATACTAATATATTCTTTTCTTTATTATAAAATATATTTAGTGTTATTTTCCAAAAACAAATTTGTGACCTCTATAAAATAATTGTAACTAGGGTAGAATTATCAACCAATCTTTCAAAATTACCACTAAATTCTCTTGTTTAGAAAAAATCATGTAGATTTGACGGATGTTGAAATCATAGTTTCATTCTAAGGCTGATCCTAGTTTTGTCAGTGCAGGAGCCAAGGTGGTCATTCAATGCAAAAACAGTAGTGGAAACCAAGTTCTATACTCTGAAGTAGTGAGCGATTCAAATGGAAGGTTCCATGTGAATTTAGATGATTACCATGACCAACAAGTATGCAAGTTCCAGTTGAGGAGCAGCCCTGATGCAAGTTGCAATATCACCACAGAAAAGAGCATCTCCTTTGTTAATGGTAATAGCTTTGAGAGCACTATGGAACTGTCCTTGAGCCCATTAAAGAAACCATTATCATGTGCTGAACTGAGTGATCTCTATGCCCTTCCTCCACGTCATTTGCCTCCAAATTGTGGTCCTTCTCCACCATTGCCCATACAACTTCCAAACCCTACCCCTCCTTCAAGACCATATTTTTCACTACCATATTTTTCAATGCCTCCAGCCTCTCCTGGTCTTCCTACTCCTGCCAGTAACAACCCACCATGTCCAAAAGAAGAGATATTAGGCAACAATCATCCTCCACCACCACCATTCTGACTGCATTCTTATCAAGATATTAACATGCTCCGAACCAGCTAATGTAAATACAATAAGGTGAACTAGAATGCACACATATACTTAACTTCAAAGTTCAAACTATCAAATTATAGATCACTTATTGTGTGACTTATTTGATACATGTGTTTTACAGAGACTCCATGCATCAATTTAGTTCTCAATGTATATTTTGAATGTCAGAACAATGGAGCTTTTTATTCTATTATGGCTGATACATGGTTATAGATGAGTGGCCTTGGCATGTTTAATTGAAAAATGCCTCTCACCAAGTGGGATCCTGATTATAATAATGAGTCTAAGGATTATAATTTAATAATGATTATAATAATGAGTCTAAGGATTATAATTTAATAATGGTAAAGATTATGGTAATCTAGTGATGTCATGGTTATATGTTAGAATTTAACAAAAGAAAGTAAATTAGATTTTTATATTTTTTTCAAAATCTACCATTGAAATAAAGATGATAAAACTTATCATGACATGCTTAGTTTGAAGAATATCTACTACCAAGTTAGATCCTGACTATAATTATCTACCATCAAAATTAAAATTTAAACCCAAGGAGACTATATCTATGGACAAACTGAGCTATGTAAAAAAATTGTTCCATATTTTCGTCGGATTGCATAAACATGGAGCGTTTCTTGATGAGTTTAGAGAACTGATATTCCCTTTTCTGTAAAGGGTTCTGTTGCTGCGAGGTGTATAGAAGCTGATCGATATCAATTCTCATAAATGCATTGTCATGAACGAGGGTGAAAAAGCCTTTTCGGTACCGAGGTTGATCTCAAGTGTTATAGAGGAGGGACTAGCTTGAATCAACGAAGCGAACTCAGACAATAAGTGGGTTACAGAAACATGGCGACGCTATATATCGCTGGAGCGTTTCGTCAATGCCGGGGGGTGGAAAAAGTATAAAATATGTAATGACGTAAGGTCATTATGTTGGGCGTTAGCAAACATGTAATGCCCCATTATATGTAGAAAAAAACACAACTAATGCCAGGCAACTGAGTGGGTTACATAAAGATGACGACGCTATATATCCTTCAAGCTTGTGGTTAATGACAGGGTGGAAAAGAAAAGATAAAAGGAGTGACGTGAGGTCACTACTGTGGGTGTTAACAAATTTGTGTAGAAAAAAACATAAGTAACGTCCATCGCAATGTCTTTTTTCCTATAATGATTCATTAAAATTTATTTTATTTTGTTTTTATGCTGTGCACGTTTAACTATTTTCATATTTTATCACATGGGGATCTCGAACTTGCCTCTCGAGAAAGCTTGAGGACTCCATTCATAAATATATTTGGTTATACATTAGATAATAATTTTAATATCTAAGTAGTTTAATTATTCCTCTAAGAGGTGGGGTTAGATGTGTAAGGGTAAAATTTCAAAACTGAGATATTTTTTTATTTTTATTAGTATATTGGCTAACAACTTTTTAGAAAAAAGAAAATATAATATAACATAATTTACTAAAATATATCAAAAAATAAAATAGTATTATAAATAAATATTCATTTTACTATAACTATTTTTAAATTTAATTAATAAGCGGATACAAATTTAACATTTACAATATAACAAGATTTTGAATTATGAATATTGTGAGATGGAGATAAGGAGATAGGGAGGGATATAGTAACATAGTTGGAAAGTGAAGAGATAAGAGAGAGAGAGGTGTGAGAGAAAGGGAGAGAGGAAGGAAGAGAGAGGATGTGAGAAAGTGGAGAGGGAGGGAAAGAGAGATGGAGTTAGGGGGGAAAGAAAGGGAGGTAATAAGAAAGACATAGGGAGAGAAAGGTGGAGAGAGAGAGAGGAAGTCATAAGGATGATGGAGAGAGAGGGAGAGAAGATAGAGAGAAGGAGAGGATAGGAGGAGGAAAGAGAGATAGAAGCGAAAGAGGGAGAGAATATAGAGAGAGAGAGAAGATAGCAAGAGGAAAGAGAGATAGAAGCACGGGAGAGGGAGAGAAGGGGAAGATAGATATATAGATGGAAGGTGAAGAGAGGGAAGAAGAGAGAGATGGAGAGAGGGAGATTTATAGATATGGAGTGAGAGAGCGTGCGTGTTTGGGGGGTGAGATAGAGAGACAAAGGGGGAGAGATGGAGGGAGAAATAGATACATATTGGGGGGAGGGGGAGAGAGAAGAAGATTTCTTGCACTAGATGCATTTTTTTCATGTAGATGATGATTTTAAGGTTATTTGATTTCTTTCACTATATGCATTGATTTTAGTGTAGATATTGATATAATTATATTTGATTGCCTCCACTAGATGCATTGATTTCAATGTAGATGATTTCTAATCCTATTTGTTTGCTTGCACTAAAATGCATTGATTTCATTGTAGATGGCAATTTTTAATCCTATTTGATTGCTTTCACTAGATGCATTAATTTTAATGTAGATATTGATTTCTAATTATATTTAATTGCCTTGACTAGATGCATTGATTTCAATGTATATGATTTCTAATCATATTTGATTGCTTGCAATGAATGCATTGGTTTGAGTGGAGATGGTGATTTCTAAACTTATTTGATTGCTTTCACTAGATGCATTGATTTTAGTGTAGATATTGATTTGTAATTATATTTGATTTTTTGCACTAGATGCATTGATTTTAGTGTAGATATTGATTTCTAATTATATTTGATTGCTTGCACTAAATGCATTGATTTCAATGTAGATGGTGATTTCTAATCCTATTTGATTGTTGTCACTAGAAGCATTGATTTCAATGTAGATATCAATTTCTAATTATATTTGATTGTTTGAACTAGATGCATTGATTTCAATGTAGATGATTTCTAATCCTATTTGATTGCTTGCAATAAATGCCTTGATTTCACTGTAGATGGTGATTTTTAAACCTATATGATTTCTTTCACTAGATGCATTTATTTGAGTGTAGATATTGATTTATAGTTATATTTGATTGCTTGCACTAGATGCATTGATTTCAATTTATATGATTTCTAATCATATTTGATTGCTTGCATTTAATGCATTGATTTCAGTGTAGATGGTGATTTCTAATCGTATTTGATTGCTTTCACTACATGCATTGATTTTAGTATAGATATTGATTTCTAATTATATTTGATTGCTTGCACTAGATGCATTGATTTCAATGTAGATGATTTCTAATCTTATTTGATTGCTTGCACCAAATGCATTGATTTCAGTATAGATGGTGATTTCTAATCCTATTTGATTTTTTTTGCTAAATACATTGATTTTGGCATAGATATTGATTTCTTGCACTAGATGCATTGATTTCAATGTAGATGTGGATTTCCAATCCTATTTGATTACTTGAATTAGACACATTGATTTTAGTGTAGAAGTTGTTTCTAATCTTATTTTATTACTTGCATTAGATGAATTGATTTCAGTGTAGATGTTGATTTTTGATTTGATGTAATTGGTTGTATGCTCGTACATAAATTTTAAAGTGATTGAATTAGCACTCTGCATTGATTTCAGTGTAAGCACAAAACATTATTGAAAATGTACATTGATTTTTGTGTTATAGTAATTCAACCTATTAATATTGGAGAGCAAGAGAGACAAGTTATCATATTTACTATATTAACTAGAGTTAAATATTTAAATGGTTTATGACTTCAAATGTTCTTTTCATATTATCGATATGAAAATATGACAAAACTAACAAGAGTGACAATAAGAATAGTAGAAGAAAATAGTTTGAGATTGATCATAATGAATAGTATTTGTAATTGACTACATTCTTATTATTCACATTTTCTATCATTCAACACTATTATTGCCACTTTGCATTCAAATTTTTTATTTCATTATTTTTCATCATTAAAGTTATTAAAAATATTAACCATCTCAACAAAATGAGGTAACTAAGAAAATTTAAAATTAAATTGACCATGTTAATCTCATACATATTTAGCATATTTAAATTTATTATATTAATATTACATATATTTACATATTATTGATAAAATTAATCATATCTTCAATAGATTTTCCTTGGTCGCACACAACTGAAACCATCCTAGTTCCATCTTAACTATGGATCTATCAAGCGGAGAGAGGCATCAACTATCTCATGGGGCAAACCTTTCCTCTAGTTCTACACTCAAAAGAGAGGTATGCACCTAGAGAGATTTGATCCCTCTTGGGGCTTGAGAGATCCATAGTTAAGATGGATCTAGGCTAGTATAAATTAAATTATCAGCAATATTCATTTTTTCTTTTTAAATAAGATAATCGTCTTAATATTTAATTAGTTTAATTATATTTATTAAATTACTGTTAAATGAGGATTTTTTTGAAATTACATATTAATTATTATGATTATAAAAAGAGTTCCTCAGGAGAGACCTTTGTTTTTGGGAATAATAGATTTGTTTTTTACTCCATGGTTCTCAAATTTGACACCTTCATTATGGTTGTCACAAAAAATGGTAGTTTGAGTTCAACTGCGAATTTGACATTCCGTCTTTGACATCTATTATCTTTAAATCCATGGGAAAGTGTCTTCCACATACTTAAAGATAGATACTGAATATGTAAAACTATGCCATTTCACTTATGCTTAACTCTATGTGGAGATCGATGCAATTAAAAATCTTCTTGACATGTGTTAGGTTCCTATACCAATAGGAGTAATTATTTTTGAATGATTGAAATTAAACCTGTAATATGTACATAGATTTGCTTTATGAAATTGTTTTCCATATTCAAAAAATAAAAAAATGTAAAGAGTGTATGTCCTAAAAGAAAAATCAAAGGACAAAAAGAATAAGAAAAGGTCCAAAAAACTGAAAAATATGAACCCCAAGAAAAGAAAAAAGACCATGAAAGTGAGCAAGCTAAAATGCCACTCCTACTTTACTTTTATGCAGAATAAAATGATTTTGTGAAGCTTGTAGTCCTTGTCACAATCCATGATAGTCAAAATGTTTAAACTTGGTTATTTCATGTCTATAGATAGAGAATAAAAATCTGGCCAAACAGTGTAACCTTGGCAGATAATTAGATAGGTAGAGTAAATAAAAGTAGCTCAACTCTTTAATATGAGCCCTTGGATGTAATAAGGTTAGATTTAGTTAGTTTACTATTGTAAAAAGAAAGAAAAAATGTTTGATAAGGGTTTGCTAGATCAAATGCACCCCAATAAAGAGAAGTGAAAATGGTAGGATGAGTAGATGGGTAAGTAGAAGAAAGGTTGTAGAAGTATGGTGATTGATTAGACAAAAGCGTGTTTATCATCTTTTTCATCATAAAAGTTACAGATATCAATGAACAATCAAGCATGCAAATGGATACCAAAGGCAATTAATTAACTTCCCTCATTAATTTCACCTTTTACTTAGCTAATTTCCCACAACAAAGTTCAAAGTACTTAAAAACCTTAAGTCAAAGAGGCTCAGAGAATTTCTCTGACTTTTGGAGGGACTGTAGCATGGGTTTGTGACAACTTTTCTCAATATGGAAATAAATCATGGTCAACTAAGTCCAACTAAGGTCTATCATGGAAAACCATGGTCAATCATGGTCCACATTAGTCAAAATCGGTCGACCATGGTCAATTATCCTGTACCATGGTGTAATGTCACATTGTGATAGAGATTGTCTCAATATGAATATCAACCATGGTAAACCAAAGTCCAACATCATATTGTGAGAGAGATTTTCTTAATATGAAAATCAATCATGGTAAACCATGTTTAGTCATGGTCAACCATGGTTAATAAGCATGGCCACATTGTGACAAACATTGCCTGATGGTTCGACATCACATTTTTACAACCATGGTCAACTATGGTCAACCATGGTCTAATGTCGCATTGTGACAAAGATTGTCTCAATATAAAAATAGACCATAGTCAAGTATGGTCAACCATGTTCACTCATGGTCAACCATGATCAACCATGTTCACTCATGGTCGGCCATGGTCAACCATGGTCAACCATGTTCACTCAAGGTCATCCATGCTCACTCATGGTCAACCATGTTCACTCATGGTCAACCATGGTCCAACATCACATTGTGACAAAGATTGGCTCAATATGAAAACCAATCATGGTCAATCATGGTCTAATGTCACATTGTGACAAAGATTGTCTCAATATGAACATGAACCATGGTCAAGCATAATTTACCATGGTCAATCATGATCAACCATGGTCAACCATAGCCTTGAACCATGGTAAATCATGATCAACCATGGTTAGCTATGATTAATCATGGTCCAACGTTTGATTGTGACAAATATTGTCTCCATATGAAAATCTACCATGGTTAACCATGGTCATTAATGGCCAATAACCATGGTCATCCATGTTCAACCATGATCTAATGTCGCATTGTGACAAATATTATCTCAATATGAAAATCAAGCATGGTGAGTAGTGGTCAAGAAGGGTCCAATGTCACATTGTGACAAATATTTTCAACCATCATCAAATGTCATCAACCATTTCTAACCATTGTTAACCACAATCCAACATTAGATTGTGACAAAGATTGTCTCAATATGAAAATGAACTATGGTAAACCATGGTCAAAAACCATGGTTACATTGTGTCAAAGATGTTCTAATGGTCCAACAACACATTGTAACAACGATGGGTAGCCATGGTCCAACCTTGCATTGTGACAAATATTAGCTCAATATGAAAATCAACCATGGTCAACCATAGTCCAACATCGCATATTGGCCAAGATTGTTTGAATATGAAAATCAACCATGGTCAATCATGATCAACTATGTTTATTTTAGGGTTTATAATGTTTATCTTAGGTTTTATATACCTTGG
Organism: Pinus taeda; assembly: GCA_000404065.3. Lineage (NCBI taxonomy): Eukaryota > Viridiplantae > Streptophyta > Pinopsida > Pinales > Pinaceae > Pinus > Pinus taeda. The sequence goes on along the minus strand of APFE031027411.1, from coordinate 262,144 downwards.
GTTTACAATATTAATCCCTTGGGTTTAATATTATTCCCTTGGGTTTTTAGTGTTAATCCTTGAGTTTATTTGTGCCTTGGGCTTATCATATCAATCCCTTGGGTTTGTTAATCCAAGAGTTCATACTCTTAGGGTTAAATATTATTGATAGGGTTTACAATATTATTCCAAGGGTTTAATATAAATCCCTTGAGTTTATATTATAAATTCCTTGGATTTATTAATTCCTTGGGTTTATTAATCCATTGGGCTTATTAATCGCCTAGGTTTATAATAATCCTAGCATGAATTTGTGATAAATATTTTCTCAATATGGAAATAAATCATGGTCAATCATGGACAACATTGGTCAAACATAGTCAAGCATGGCCAATTATTGTGTAGGAGGGGTCAAACATCATCAATCATGGTCAACAAGAGGTCAATGTCGTATTGGGAAAGGATTCTCTCAATATGAAAATCAATCATGGTCAACCATGGTCCAATGTCGTATTGTGACAAAGATTGTCTCAATATGAAAATCAACCATGGTCAATCGTGGTCAACCATGTTTGTTTTAGGGTTTATAATATTTATCTTAAGGTTTATATTAGGGAAAATTTTAGGGGCTAATATTTACAGGTGGGCTAATTTTCCCCTTTTTTCCAAAAAAAAGATTCGCCAATTTCCATTTTTTTTAAATGATTCGTCCAGATTTTACAGTATAAAATTATTTAACCTTAAAAATTGCCAAAATTTTATATAGACTAATATAAACTCATTATCAATCTAAATATTTTTACAAAAATATTGCTAAACATTTTACAATTTGCATATTAGGGACTAGTAAGATTCACCAAGGTTTCTAAACTTTAAGATAAACTTCCATCCTTAAAATTTTCCTTACTTTATATGGCTTGGGTTTTAAATATTAATCCCTTGGGTTTAACATTATTCCTTTGTAAAATCGAGCACTCGCACCCAACCTAGAACTGAATTCTTCCAGTTCAACCCCGAGTCGAGAGTTCTTGCCATGGATCAACTACCCTCGTTGATCTTTGCAATGGGTATTTAATACCCTCTTTCATTATATGGTTTCCTTTAGCGGCATCGTGCTTTCATGGATATTTTTATCAATTTGGATAGCATTTCCCAAGAAATCTTGCCTTTCTCTCCCGCGAGGCTTTTGCTCATAAAAGCTTTCCTTTCTCTCCCACGAGGATTTCATTTTTTTCTTAAACTTAGCATCTTTCTCCAGCTAAGTAACTTAATGGATATTTATCTCCCAATCCATTAAGCTTATCCAGAATTGAATCTAGAAGTTTTATCATGAAAGAATTATCCATTCCCATTCACTGACGAGATTTCATTTGGAAAGACTCTCATCTCTTGGTGTCTCGTTTTCTAAGTGATTGAATTATCTTTATTTATTTAATAATAAAGTATTTACTTTCATTGTTACACCTCAAACCTAGCTTTTATGTTACAACTCAGTCTTAACTTAGGTTTGGCATGATAGCAACAAATTGTTACATACAACAGAGGGGTGTTACATACTCCCCCCCTAAATTTACACTGTCCTTAGTGTATTACTGCATCTTAAAATTTATTTCCTCATTCTTAGGTAGTTGTTTCTAGATTTACAGGTTCCCATGGCCTTTCCATCTGAATAATATCTTTTGATCCATAGGTTACAAAGGAGTTATACCAACAAATATCCTTCCATTGCTACCTATAACATTTTTTGCAATCAATTTTGTGAGAGACTTCAGATGCATAAACTCAATTTTGTTTATCAAAGTTAATGTTATAACTTTATATAACAATACTATGAGTAACTACGGGTTAATGTTGCCCGCCATTTAACTATGATTCCTCATTTTCATTGTATTTAAATAATAGGAAGATATGCATTTTCTTCCAATTCATTTGTGTTCTTGCCGAACACTTGCTTTGTACAGTCTCCCTGCATTAGTCGCAACAAGTCAATCTAGCACATTTGACCAATCAACATGTATAAAAATACCGCATTAGGTTAGCTCAAACATAACCATCAAAATCATAATTACATGTAATCATCATGTACTAGAACCATAAATTGCATGCATACTATATTGAAATAAATTTCTGGTTGCCATCCAAGAAAACCACCCAGTGCCTTCTCCTCAACCATGTGTACATCACACACATGCAACTATACATGTCATATATCATCATGAAATACATGCATCCATGTGAATACCATATGTACTGCTTGGACCCTATACCACTTGTACAGCATGTACATAATACCAAATGTCCATAACAAAACCTACATGACATATACTTCATCCACATGTTTTCAACCATGTTACTATTATGCCAAAAAATACTTCAATTATTCATACGCACTAATTTTTGGTGAGTCCAATCAAACCATTCTTGATTTGTCAATTGGAGAGTAAGGAATTCATGAACCTATTCAACTTCTCCAACCATAACATAACTAAAGAATTTTATGTGAAATTATTCAAGTGGTTTTATTTTTCTAATTATTTTCACGTGACTTATGGTTGTAGGAAAATTTGAGCAAAATAATAATATAGAGGTAATCATGCATAATAAAAATCTATCATACCAATAAATTTGAGTTTTGGCATTTAATCTGTCACTAGACAAGGTCTTAATAACAACGGAATCTGACCTCTACTCAACCATAAAGTAGGTTATTGACTATGATATTTAGTCTAGTATGGACTTCAAGATTATATTTGAAGTTTAATAACAACCTTAACATTGTCTTTAATCAAGAATATAATTTTTTGGTACTCCAAAGTACACAACACATAATCTAGTTATGCCATATGATTTCCTGTTTTCTCCCATTTTTCTTACCACTTCTCCCAACACTTTGTTGACCATGAATAATTAAGCGCATAGCTGAAACTAATCGAATAATTAATAATGAAGTACCTACACCTCCTATACATGAGTCATGAATGACAGTTACATTGTTCTCACACTCTTCCATCTCTTAATTTCCAAGCTACTATGTGTACCAAGGTGTGAACCTATGTCATTTACATGTTGACACCTCACCTTAACATTAGATCACGACCTGGTATAATTCATTTATTGGAAACCAAATCAATTATCAAACTCTTTAAAATAAACTGTTTATGCAGTAATTATTATTTTTTCATACTCAGAACCAGACAACACTATCAATGCAATATGATGGGGAGACTTCTCCAAGATTGCTTGATAGAAAACAATGATACAAAATATGCATCTCAAATTGTATGATTGTCAATTTATTTGAATAGATTGCTAGATATCATGTTATTGAAACCAACTATCTTCATACACAACAATCCAAATTACGAGTATCACTTATCCATCCAATATGGTTGAAGCATCCTATCAGTTTAACAATGGTTTTTTACCCTCTCTCTTCATCATCCAGAACTTTTTATATGTCACACCTTACTTTGTGGATTTATTAATTTATTACTAGCATAAGATCCTTAGAGCATCATACACTATATTAATGCGAAACCTTTTGGTTTACCAAAAAATTGTTTATTAATTCGAGCAAGTCATGTTTTGAATCTAGTGTACAATTCTTGTTAGTCATTAGGTTGGTTTGAATTTCTCTATTTCTATTTCAAATCATCAAGCACCACAATATCTAGTCTATTTGTCATTTCTGTTTAAGTAAAGTATGCATACTTTGTTTGTATATAGTAGAAGCACACTGATCATTTTTATCTTATCACTTCCCACAAGAAGTACATTTGTAAGATCTACCATCATTCTAATAGAAGCATATTCATCTTGATGTAGATTTGAAAGGTGCTTATTTGTGTGATATGAACAGAACCCCTGTTATATCTTCAAGGTTGTGAAGTTTAAGGTTGCATACTTTCAGTTGCAATATTCCACAAATTGGAATTTTAGTGAACCTGAGAATGTTTCTTTGAACTTGTATTTAATATTGCTATTAATCGGGAGGCACTGGGAGCTTCTTTTGTACTCCTAATATATATTTAACCTAGAGGTACTTTTGGGTGTGAGTCCCATTGACTTACTTATGATGGTAATAAAATTATTAATGTATAATGTTGTTATGAAACCAACTCACAAAAAGATAGAAAGCATAGATCAATGCCTTAGGAATAAGCCTCTTCGAGGGGGCAACCTCCTTTACATTACACAAATGAACAATTCTTAGATGATTCCATTGAAAAACCCTCCTTTCTATATATATGAGTATAAGGGGTCACAATATAACCAAAGGAGACCTAATAATAATATAAAGGCACAAAAATAACAATAGTGGGATTCTATGGGGCACAATAATAACAATATGGGGACAATAGGGGCACAAAAATAACAATAAGGGATACACCGACAATAGTAGTGGTAGAATCACTAGTATTATAGGGACCTAACATGCTCCTTTCCTTCAAAAACGTGTTGTCCTCAACGCTTGAGTAGTTCTGGATGCTTCTATATAAAATTCTCATCCTCCCATGTGGAATCTTCAACGGGTAATTTCTTCCACTTGATGAGATACTCTAAAATTGATCGATTTCGTAGTTGACGAGTTCTTTTTCTTTGACTACTTCAGGTTCCAATATTATTTTTCCTTCCTCATCAAGTTATGGCAATATTTTTGAACTAGAAGCTCATCACCTATAACCTTCTTTAAGCATGAAACATGGAAAATTGGGTGCACTCGGAAAGCTGTAGGAAGCTCCAATTTGTATGTCATAGTACCTATCTTTTGCAACACCTTGTATGGACCATAATACTTTGGTGATAATTTATTATCCTTCTTAGCTTCCTTGAGGGACATTTGCTTGTATGGTTGTAGCCGTAGGAATACCCAATCACCTACATCAAAACTTCTTTTGCTGCAATGTTGATTTGCCTGCTATTTCATTCTATGTTGCGTTAAGGTGAGGTTATCCTTTAAGAGTTGGAGAAGTTGTTGCTGGTGCTCGATGTGATCTTCCACTACTTGAACCTTAGAATTTTCTCTTAAATATGATGTGATGGAGGGTGGATGATATCCATAAATTGCCATAAATGGTGTCATTTTTGTTGCAGTATGGTAGGAAGTGTTATACCACCATTCAACGAGAGGCAACCATTTGACCCATTGTGTATGTTTATCATATACAAAGCAATGAAGATATCCTTCCAAATATTTTTTTACTATCTTAGTTTTCCAATTAGATTGAGGATGATAAGATGATATATGAGCTAACTGAGTACCAAGACAAAAAACTAATTCTGTCCAAAAATTTCCACTGAAATTGGGATCTCTGTTGCTTATAATAATATTTGGGTTTTCATGTAGATTTTGAATTTTTTCCATAAATGCAGTAGAAACTGTACTCATTTTAAAATGGATGCCATAATGCACAAAAGTGTGCATACTTTGTAAGTATGTCAACTACCACCATGATAACACTCTTTCCTTCAGACTTGGGTAAATCTGTGATAAAATACATTGAAACCTCCACCCAACATTGGCTTGGAATGGATAAAGGTTGTAATAGTCCTAGGGTCTTAATTGTTTCAACTTTAATATGTTGGAAAACCAAACATTCCGCCACAAATTTTTTAATATCTGATTTAAGGCCATCCCAAAAAAAATCCTTCTTAATTGTGTAGTAGGTTTTTAGAAATCCTGAGTGTTATCCTAAGGGAGAGGTGTGCAATTCCCTAAGAATATTTTGTTTGAGTTGGGAATTGTTACCTAGGTATAACCGATCCTTGTACCATAACGAATCATTTTTCCAGCTAAATGTATTAGATGTATTGGGATCTTTTTGTATCTTTTGAATGAGTTCCCACACTTCCTCTTCATTCTTCCATTCATCCCTTGCTTCATTTATCCAATTTGGTTGGATAATAGAAATGGCACAAAGAAATTCTTCCACATCCTCATCCTTTCTTGAGAGTGAATCTGCCACAAAATTTTGCTTCCCTTTTTTGTAGATGATTTCAAAGTCATAACCAAACATCTTTGTGACCCATTTTTGCTACTCTTATGAAGATAATCTTTTTTCTAATAAGTATTGAAGACTATCATGATTCATTTTTACCTTGAAGTGTCTTCCCATTAGGTAGGGACGCCATTTCTTAAGTGCATGTAGTATTGCCAACATTTCCTTCTCATAAATAGCTTTGTGTAAATACTTTCCTTTGATTTGATGAATTTTGAAAGCTATGGGTCTCTCTTCTTGCATTAAAAAAACACCAATTCCATTTCGCGAGGCATCACATTCCACAATAAAGGTTTTTGTTAAGTCCGGTGTAGCTAAGACTAGTGCTTGGCACATTGCCTCCTTAAGATGTTCATAGGCCTTCATAGCTTCTGGAGTCCATGAAAATGCATCTTTCTTCAATAATGTTGTTAGAGGTGTTGCTATTCTACCATAATTCTTAACAAACTTGCGATAATACCCTATCAACCCGAGAAATCCTCGTAGATGCTTTATGGATGTGGGGATTTCTCCTTAATGGTTTAATTTTGCAAGGTCACACTTAACACTCATGAATACATATGACTAGATTTTCACCTCTGTACTCAAAGAAACATTGGATATTTTTCATATAATGTTCTACTCCAATAATTGAGCACCATGTCAAATGTAGACATGATCCTTCCATGACTGTGTAGATTAATTATCATCAAAAATACTAACACAATTTAAAGGGTTTGAAGGGATTTATCAAACCAAATGATAATGACCCTCATGAGTTCTAAATGCATTTTTGGAATGTCTTGTCTTCATTCCATTTGGAATCCTGAACGAGATCCAACTTGTAAGTAATTGACCATGCAATCATCATAATTCATCAATAATAGAAATGTGAAATTATCTTTAATAGTGAGCTTGGTTGAGCTCCCAAATTGGAAAATGTCATGATCCATCCTTCTTGTGAACATACTACTGGAGCAGAGAAGAACTGACTAGTTGAATATACAACCTCTAGCATTCTGCAACCATACGTTCAATTTCACTCTTTTGGACATAGGGATATCTGTAAGGCCTGATGTTTAGAGGAACACTTCCTAGAATCAAATTAATATCATGATCATGATCACGAATAGGGGGGAGGCCTTTGGGATTCTCAAATTCCTTGGAATGATTGTCCAAGACTTTTTGGAGATATGGAGAAATGGATCATTTTGATGTGGGAACCTATAGTGAACATAATTGTGCAATTATGCCTCGTTCTTTCTTTAGAAGCTTTGTCATTCTGTTAGAGCTGATTATCTTTCACCCCTTAATTCAACTTCATTTCCTTCTGAAGAGAATTTCACGAAAAATTCTTGAAAATTAAAAGCTATTGTACCCATGGATTGTAGCCATTGGGTTCCTAGTACAAAATTAGCACCACCCATTGGAATGGAAAGCATTGGGATATTCAATACACATTCTCCCATGGATAGCTTGAGATTATGGCACTTTCTTGAGCAATTCATGGTTCCTCCACTTGCAACCATCACTTGAAACTATAGTGCTGGATATAGGAAGCAATTCAATTCCTTGGATATCTTACAATGAATAAAATTATGGGTACTTCCTGAATCAATTAACACTATTACCTTTTACTTCTTGATATGCCCTTTTATCTTGATAGTTTGGGGAGTGGTGATTCTAGCCAATGCATTACAAGATATGGTCAGATTTATTTCTTCTTTTTCTAGTGTTTGTTCTTGGTGTATATCCCCTTATTTTGACATTTATTGTTCCTTTTCTTCCTCCTCTTCACAATATTTGTGAAATAATTTCTTTTATGCACACTTATGACCTTTAGTGTATTTTCTATCACAACTGTAACAAAGCCCTTTTTCTCTTTTATCTTCCAATTTTTGTGGTGTAAACCTTGTAGGTTGTGGATGGTTAGGGGTAGCAACACTTCCATATTTATGATTGGGAGTGGTAGGCTTCCTTGTTTCCATAATTTTTCTTTCCATTTTTCTTGCCAACCTGTTTTCTTTCCATTTTTCTTGCCAACCTGAATGCCTTCTCCAATGAATCTAGTTCCCAAAGTCGAACCTCATGTTGGATGTTATATTTTAAAGTCCCTATGAACACATCAATCCTATACTCCTCTGAATATCTTCTACCCATATATTCAATTTTTGGAAGTCCTCAATGTGCTCCATCATTGAACCCTTTTGTTTGAGGTTTATTAATTGGCTAAAAAAGTGTTGCTTTTTGTATCCTCATAATGTGCTATCATTTTATCCGTAAAAATAGCCCAAGTGACAATTTGTTTACGAGAGCAAAGCCATCGATACCATACAAACTGATTTGGTTCCAAATATAAAGTTGGAATGAGTACCTTTTGTGTGTTTTGCACATTATGGAGATTGAAAAATTCCTCCATCTGTAGTATCCATGTTCCGGGATCCTTGCCATCAAGCTTCCTCATATCGATCTTTGGAACATGGTGGTTCCTCTATTCAACATTAGGGTCTATGAAATCATGATGAACATTTATTTTGTTCTCATCATGAGTTTCCTTTACTACCCTTTCACCATTAGTAAGCATTTCTTGTAGAAACTTTGTTAAATATGTCTTCAAATCTTCCATGTCTTTCTTTAAATCATCCGTCTTAGTTTCCATGCCATCCATCTTAGCTTCCATGCCATCCATCTTAGCTTCCATGTCACTCATCTTATCTTTTACACCTTTATTTAAAGCATCCATCTTAGCTCCACGCCATACATCTTAGCTTCTATTACTTTTTGTGCGAGTGAAGTTTGTTGCACTTGGTCTCATAATTTTGATATATCATGCTGCATTTCTTACTCTCCTTCATGAGTCATGCTAGATATTTCAGGTTTCTTACTAGGTGTTTCCATTTTATTTCTTCGTGGCATCAATTACCGATAATAATGCTTCACTATGCCCTTTTAATTCCTTCAAACTAATTTTTAAAACCAAGCTTATCTAAAAATTAAAAAAAAATACACACCTTTTTTCACTTTGTAGGAGCTCGATATTGAATCTGATGTATCTCTGTAATTTTGGATCTCCAAGGTCTGAAATATCTTCCTACAGTAACCCTCTGAGTAATATTTCTAACTCTGCAAGTCTGATCAAGATTGGATTCTCCAATGAAGAGTTATGCCAAATCGTCCACGATGACCTGAGTATAGGCTCATTCAATAGAGAAAACTTCTACGCCATGCCTCAGGTCACTATTTCAACCCTAGGTTCTGAAAATGATACCCAACAAACTAGAGTTCGTCCTCTTTCTGTAACTTCTTATGAAAATTCAATCTGATCCTTAGAGTGAAAGTTATGATGATTTTTCCAAGGTCACCTCTTTGGAATGTAATTCGTGGGTTTGCAAAAACCCTAACATCCTCATATTATATCTCTGAAAATATAACAAGAAAGGGTCTGAAATTCGGACTCGAGGTTCAGATCGATTCCGTTTCAAATGGTTTTTTTTACCTGCTGAAACTTTGTAGTGAAAGAATTATAGAAAAAATTCCACGATGATCTATTTGGAGCAAAAAAACCCTAGAATCCAAGCCTTTCATAACAAATGTTATGAAACTAGCTCACAAAAAGATAGAAAAGATATATCAATGCCTTAGAAATAAGCCTCTTTGAGGGGGAAACCTCCTTTACATTACATAAATGAAAAATTATTAGATGATTCAAATGATAAAACCTCCTTTCTATAAATAGGAGTCTAAGGGGTCACAATATAACCAAAGCCAACCTAATAATAATATAAAGGCACAAAAATAACAATAGTGGGATTCTATGGGGCACAATAATAACAATATGGGGACAATAGGGGCACAATAATAACAATAAGGGATATAATGACAATAGTAGTGGGGGAATCACTAGTATTATAGGGACTTAACAAATATCTTCTTCAACATGTATACAGTGAGTTGTATTCATGTGTGCATATACTTCACAACTCTAACCTTAGTTCAATCTAGATTGGAAATATAATTTGTGCCTCTTATCTATCTTAATTATAATTATTCAGATATTTCTTTACTCAAAAGGATCTTGTAGGTTCCAACTGTACATGTCTAATTATTTATGCATGTTTCTACTGAATATCTCAATAATTAATTTGTAAAATTTGATTCCCTTCAATATTGTATATTTGGAGCATTTTCACAATAAGGGTGAATTAAATGGTTCCACCATTTGCAAAACCATATCCAAAAATGAATTGCGTCATTACATGTATATGCACCAATCTACACAACAATATTAAGTTGAAAGAATTTTAAATAAAATACATAGTCTCATATAGTGTACAAGGACCTGTCTTTCATGAGCTTAATGATATTTCATGGGAATTTCGTGAATAGATCCAATTAAGGGAAACCTTCAAAATCTATTCTAGGATGGAACAAAATTAATTAAACCATCAATATCAAATACTTTTCATAGAATATCATGTAATCATTTCTTATGACTTATATAGATTCCATCTATATAATTTTATTTTTGATTTTTCCTCTTGTTGGCCATGATCTATTGGAAAAAAAACACTTGTCTATTTAATCTATCTTTGTTTATGAGTTACCTCATAAGAGTTCAATTTTTCTTCCCTTCATATATCATCTCTTCTTAAGATCTCTATAAGTATAAACTTAATTTCGTTGAACTATCTCCTTGGATAGATTATCTTTACCGGCATTGGTTGAATTTTGTTAGATGATGTACATCTCATAATTTATTTTTATATGAGCAAGTAATATGATGATAATAGGGAAGAAGAGACTTATTGGCACACAATTAAACATAGGATTCAACCTTCCTTATCCACCATTTATCCTTTTAAACACTTGCATTAATATTTATAAGACATAATGAGCACACCACCAACTTTTAATACAATAATCATACTTTATAAATATTACAAATTTGTTCATTCATCAAGATGGACTATAACCATCTAAAACTAAACCAATTTTTAAATCATGGTAATTAGTGATAATTTTAAGCCCTCCATGTAGCTCATTGTAACCATACAATTGAGCCATACATGCGAGACATACATATATGTAAGCACATGCATGTAATCACATCACGAGTTTGGGAAAATATCCACTCATCATATGTAATGAAAAGGCCAAACATACATCCTTCAAGAATAATGTAAATTAGAAACTCTGAGGGGAAAGTATTCATATTCTTATGAGATGCTTTATGAAAAAAAACAAATAGCTCACATAAAAGTGTACACACTCCTCTGTGTAGTTCATTTATACGCAAAGTGCCCACACATCTTTTAATATTGTTTTAAATAATGAGTGCTTAAAATAGTTATGCAGAATAATCTAAAACAATATCATTTCCATTAATGAAATTGTAATTAAGTATTGCAGCAAATCATGGCATATATGTAAACCATTTTATACATATTTTAATGTTTCCCACACATTAATGTGTACAAAATGAGATATGTGCAATGCAATCCTCATCAATACATACCATAATTGAATGAATGTGCACCTAAAACTAATAATATCAATTGTGGCATATATATATCCTTTGAGTTGTATTGTTATTTACTATAGAGAGAATAAAATTTGCACATCATGCAACAAAATAACCACGAACCTGGTCATGAATAACCTCTAAGAGATAATCTTACCAAAAAAAATATACAATGTATGTTAGAGTCGAACTAATTCATCCTTATGATGTTTTAACTTGCTGACACAACAACTTGGCGTGTTAATTGCAGTAAAAAAAATGAGATTGGTAATATTTTTACCTTAGCAAGCCGACAAAAGTTTGAAATTCAACTTTATAAACAATAAGGGACCATACCATAAATTTTGTCTATAAACTAGAAGCAATTCCACATCTTGATCGACTCTTTGAAAGATGATACATACCTATGCATATGAATAGGAAGCCTGGGAGTGTAGAACTATAAGAATTCAAAACTAATAGCTCAGACGAAACACATCACTTCCTTGCAGTCTTATTCAACTTTAAGAGGCACATTTTCATGGTAAATAAACAAAACCTAGCCCCCCTTTTTGCACTACACTCTACAAAAAACAAAATTTTCCAATCTTACACAAAAAGTGGAATTTCCCAAATGTGTCCTAAATGTCTCAAAACAAAGTAAAAATAACGTTTTCTGTAAGAACCCATTTCATGCTAATGGAATGGTCGGACCTTTCTCATCAACCAAGGTCTCCCAGAATCTTACAAATGTTTGACCAACCTAGGTTATGAGTTATGATGGCCTTTCTATTCATGCACTATCACAGTTGATTGACCCTTGCAGGTTTAACTATTCATAGGGAACTATTCTCAATACAAATTGTTGGGCTTGAATTCAAAGCTCCAATCCTCATTACATGTAAATCAAACCATCTTGGTGGGGTTCGATCCCAATTTCCCTCCTCATCTATCATTCTTGTCCACATCCACTAGAACCATACACTCAAAGGAAATTGAAGCCATGAGTAGGGCCACGAATAACCACAATCTATTCCGTGAGGTGAATTCTTTGACATGCCACTACAACCCCCAACGAAACTAATGACACCTTAGCATCCAACGAGGGGGGATAGTGGGTATTGAATTTGAAACCATTTGTTTATGAGCCATATGTGGAAAAAGTCTAGAACTATAAATCGACAAGACTTTCATTTGACAAGACTTTCATCTCTTGGTCTCTTGTTTTCGAAGTGATTAAATTTTATTTATTTATTTAATAACAAAATATTTACTTTCATTGCTACACCTCATACCTAAAGTTTCTATTACAACTCAGTCTTAACTTAGGTTTGGCATGATAGCAACAAATTGTTACATACAACATAGGGGTGTTACAAGTGCCTTGGGTTTATAATATCAATCCCTTGGGTTTATTAATCTAAGGGTTCATATTCGTGGGGCATAGTATTATTGCTAGGGTTTATAATATTATTCCTAGGGTTTAATGTAAATCCCTTGGGTTTATAATCCATTGGGTTTATAATATAAATTCTTGGCTTTATTAATCCCTTAGGTTTATAATACTACCAATATGGGTTTGTGACAAATTTTCTCAATATGGAAAGAAATCATGGTCAAATATGGCCAAATAAGGTCAATAATGAAAAACCATGGTCAATAATGGTTAACATTAGTCAAACATGGTCGACCATGGTCAATTATGGTGCACCATGGTCCAATGTGACATTGTGATTGAAATGGTCTCAATATGAAAACAACCATGGCCAACCAAGGTCCAATGCCATAATGTGAGAGAGATCTTATCAATATGAAAATCAATCATGGTTAACCATGGCTAATAAGCATGGTCACATTGGGAAAAAGATTTCCTCATGGTATGATGTCACATTTTGACAAGAATGGTCAACTATGGTCAAACATGGTGTTTGGTCAATTTAGTGTTTCTAAATTGATTTCATTAATTGTCAACCCGGGGCTCGTAAGCTGATGAAGTGAAGGTGTACTATATGTACTTAGGCAACCTCTTAAATCTTTTTGTCGTTTGGGGGTGTTGTTTGTGATCAATTTATCTTTCCTAAGATGGAATGGAGATTTTATAAACAGATGAGTGATAGTGTGTGTAAGGTGATTTTCTAAATGAGTGAGTGTGTGTTATTGGTGGTTTCTAACTACCTTCTAAATTTGCAAAGGAAAAATCTTGAAAGAAATAACTTGAAATGAAACTGAAAGCAAAATAGAAAAAAACCACTTTCTAATAACACTAGTCACTACTCATGCTGCTGCAATAAAAAGATAAGAAAAACTACTTTAAAGACGAGTTATAATGTTTAACTCTTCCTCACTCTCTGCTTCCAACATATAGTATTATGTTAAACACGATTAAGAAGTAGTTAGAGATAATTCTAAAATGTACTCAAAGCAAGCTGTAACTTATCAGTATTATGATCTCTTAAAGATGAACAACTTATGATAAAGAGACCATCAATATGTTAGCATACAACCTGAGAAACTAAACTAGAAATCAACTAGGAAAACAGAGTAAAGGCAGCAACTTATGAATATGACAACTGAAAATACTATTAGAGATAAAGCAAATACACAAAGACACACAATCTCGGGCTAACACCTGCAAAAGACAGTCCTGATCAGTTTAAAGTAAATGCTGGAAATGAAATGACAGTGAAATTAAATCAAATATATACATGTGTTAAAGAAAAGGAAAATTGCTGAATTCAAAAGAAGGGAATGGTAAAAACATAAAATTAAACTACTGTACAAAGGATCTTATGAACGGGGGCCCTCCATCCACAAAGCCCAAAGAAAAATCAGCTACGTAAAGGAGTCAAACAACAGTCTTCTATTAATTCATAATGCAGAAATTACAGTCAAAAAGTGCTGAAACAATAGCTTCAAAACACAGTTTCTGTGCTCACTAAAAGCGTAGCAATTACATAAATGAAACAACTAAAGACTAATCCTTAAGCGTGAGTAGATGCTGGATTAAATAAGCAAGTAAACAACTGCCTACTGCGTAAAACAAGAAACTGAAAATTAATTGACAATATGCTAATTAAATGGTTTAGCAACACGTCAATAGGTCCGTGGGTGATCTGGAAGGTACGGTCATCATGGAGGTTGAATCCAAGGTTGGATCCTATCTCCCATGACCTGCGTAGAGTGGAGGAGTTTCCATCTGGAGTGACGTAACCTTTCAGCTCACGCAACACCGTTTGAGCTGGCTTTGTTGACCGAAGTTGGATCCTCGTTGATCGGAGGTATGCGTGGCGTTGCTGACCAAGCCAATAGCATAGGAATCTTCAACACCTTCATTCCCATGTGCCCATGTGATTCGTTTCTCAAAATGACACGTGGAACATGGAGATCAATGAAAAGGCTGCGGAATTGCTGAATGGCTGCGGAATTGCCAGTCAGCTGCGGAAACTCTGTGCATATGTCAAAAATCTAGACAAACAGTCAAACCTTTAGCAAAGTCAACCAATCATGCTTAAAGACATCAAATGTAATGATCTGGGTAAGTATATGAGGAAAATAGGGCAAAAGAGAGGGATAAGTGAGGAAAAGCTGTAGGTAATGATGGATAAATAGGTGCAAGTTAGTGGCTCTACATACCCCCACTACGAGGGTGTTGCATGTCCTCATGCAATGAAAATATTGTTTAATCCATCTGCTGAGATGCCTCTGCTAAGACATCTAGCCTTCTCCTCTTTCTTCGTGTAGCAATACTGACTCTTGGTCTTTTCATCAAGCATCTGAATCTTAAATTGATCAAATCTCTGCTTAGCCTCCTGCATTTCTTCTTTAGCTTTTTGTTTTCTTTTTGCCAAAGACCCATATGAAGCATTATATTATCGTGAACCATCTTGTCCACATTGCTCTTTTCCTTCAGTTTTTCATTTTCTTGTTTGATGTGGCGATTTAGTACCTCTAGCTCAAATACTTCTTGCTTCAGTGATTGAACCTATTGTTCAAGAGGTAGAACAGTTCTTGGACTAGCAGCAGCTTTTTCTAATGTCTCCAAGTAGTTATATAATCTCTACTGATCTGGGTCAATCTCTGGTGACCTCTTTGGACTAGGCTCATGCTCAAATTCAAGTTCATGCTCAAATTCAAGTTCATGCTCAGATTCAAGTTCATGCTCAAAAGGACTTTCCTCACGTGGAGGACTAGTCTCAACTTGCTCTCCATGTGAAGGGCTTTTCTCAAAGTCAAGTCTTGTAGCAACCTTCTCAGGTGTGCCCAAGTCAATAAAGGATGACTCTTTGTTCTTTGTGGCCCTCATTTTGCCTTGTAACCTACTGCTCCTCCTCACGGTGGTGATGCTCTGTTTTTCTTTTGGTTGCTTCTGCTTTTGTTTTTGCATCTTCTTGGAAAGGGCAGCCTCATGAAGTTGGGCCAACATATGTGCCAATGCCTGAGTGTCCTCTTCACTGGAATTTTTAGGAGTGAGGCAGGTTTCCTGGGCTATAGCTTTTCCTTTATCTTTCTTTTGTTTCTTCCTACTCTCCTTTTTCTTTTGAACAACCTCTTGTAATATTTCTTGCAGGGTTTCTGTTATGATTCCTTGGGCTGTTTGGTTAATGTCTACAGCAGGCTCAAGGTCAATCTCTTCCTCAGAGTTATGGGTAACATTTTCTTCTTCAACAAGGTCTTGGACAGTTTCTTCTTGGACAGTAGTTTCTGGGGTAACCTCTTCTCTTTTTCTTCTACTCTTTCTAGGCACAGAGGCTTCTCCTGCCTCTTGGAAGTGGTTCCTCACAAGAAATCTTTCCCAGGTATCCTTTTTAGCCTTTAACTGTTCTTCAACTAGTATTTTGACAAGCCCATGATGGTATAAATGTGGCTCAATGTTTCTTGGATTTCTTTGGACTATGGAGCACATTTTTCTAAGGCTTGAGAGTAAAAAGTATGGAAGGGTAATGTCATGCTCTCCTAAAAAATGAATCATAATTTCGGCATGATAAACATATAAAACTCCAAACCTTCCCTCACATGTAAAGAATTTTTGTACTAGTAGAAGCAAAGTTGTCCATTCTTCTTTGACAAGATTAACAGGAATTCCCTTTGTAAAGATGCTAGTGTCCATACCTGGATTCTTTAGAATTTTCTTCCATTGCTGGCCTTGTACTGATCGGTTTTTGAACCATCTCTCCCCAGTTTGTGGTAATGAAGTGGCTTGTGCCAAACTAGTCTCGGTGACTGTAAATTTCAAATCTCCTATCTCCACTTGGTTGTCTTTCTCTTTGAAAGAACGTGCAAAAGTCTTTGTGACCTCTCTATGATAACCCTTGAATTTATTAATGCACTGGAGCCAATTTGCCTTCTGCAAAGTGTCTTTGACTTGGGGATATCC
>APFE031027411.1:215583-238412 GCA_000404065.3 Pinus taeda | reverse complement strand
CTCCTCGATCGCTCCCGGGCTTTAAAAATCGCTCCAGGAGCGACGGAGCGGCCGCTCCCTAAGACGCTCCCAAAATCGGCAGGGAGCGAATAATTTCAGGTAGGGAGCGCGCTCCCGAAAATCGCTCCCGTCCGGGAGCGATTTAGGGAGCGCGCTCCCGAGCCGCTCCCTCCCGGAGCGCGCTTCGGGAGCGGGTTCGAAGGGGGGGGGGCGCTCCCCCGCAACTATGGCTGGTTCTCTTTGGGCTCTGCTCGATATCCCAGATGAGCAAGAAGCAGAAGACGGTTGCTTTGAGTACCGTTGAGACCGAATACATAGCTACGAGTATGACCTCTTGTGAAGCTGCCTAGTTGTGGAAGCTCTTCAGTGAGCTGTTTATAACTTTATACACATGATGGATACCACTGTGATCTTCTTTGTCAACCAGGGGGGATTCGATTGTTGAGGAATCTCGTATTCTATGATTGCTCTAACATATAGACATCAGATACTACCTTATCTAGGATATGGTACATCGATGAGCAAGAAAGCTCCATCACATTGAGACTAATGTACAGGTCGTAGACATTCTGTCAAAGCCTCCCGAAAAGGTCAAATTTGTGACTTTCCCAAACGACTTGGAATCATTGAGAGACCCTCTTATGAGGGTCCTGCATGATGCATGCATTGAGCTCTGGGAGCTCCGGGGGGCTTGGGGTACTTCTTCGAGCAACAAGCAACCATAGGGCGACTCACCCTCCCCTAATGGTGCGCTGTGTACAAGGTGAATATCTCAGCCTTCCCCTGTGATACCCCGTAGCGACTTAGGGATAGGATGAGTGGTTCTCCTGTCGAGGCATCTTACCCATGTAGTTTGGGACTCATGGGAAATACCTCTCATCTGGCCAATGAGCAGGGAAATGGGGTTAGGGACCATAGTAGTACTATCGATGGACGCATCGTTGTATCTACCGTACTCCCTATGCAAGAATGACTTCCATTGATCTGGGATCAATGAAACTGATTTGGGATCAGTATGAGTGGTTTGAGACACTCCCTTTGGATATTGATCTAGGATCAATTGGAACTGACTTCGGGTCAGTAAGAGTGATATGACTCACTCTCTTGGAACTGATCTAGGATCCAGTAAGAGTGGTATGACACACACTATTCATATGGAACACTCTCTTGGAACTGATCTGGGATCAGTAAGAGTGGTATGACACACACTATTCATATGGAACTGACTTCGAGTCAGTAGAGAATGGTATGAGACATTCTCGATCAATTATTCTTCTTCAAGGTTCAGCAGAGCAATGCAGGGGACTGATGGCAGAGATAGTACAATCTAGAAGATGGATCAGCGGATGGAGTTTTCCCTAGTTGAGAGGGAGTGTTAAAATTGGAAACTAGGGCCAAACTCCATGTGGGTCATCTTATTTATGCAGCTGATATTTTTCTTGGATCCCTCTCATCGAGAGGTGTAGGATTGATATAAAGATCATTTAATTTCGATAAGTATTCATAGAGTTGTGAATTTATTTGTGTTATAAGACAATTCGTCAAGGTCGGCCAGCTACCAAATAGTCACCACATGTGCTCAATGTTTTAGTATAAAAGGAGATGACTTGAGAGTCATTTCACACAAACTTTTCACTTGATTTCTCTCCACTTGTCTTGGGTTTTAGTGTGAGAGAAATCTAGGAGGAAGAAGCCCTAGACGTTGGAGGAAAGGAGGTTGCCCTAGCCGCAGCAAAGATGACAGGCCAGTGAAGCCATGGAAGGAACCTCTACGCTAACCTAAAGTTGCCCTAATGATGTCCTAAGGAAGCCCTAGCCGCAGTCCTAAGGATGCCCTAGCCACAGTCCTAAGGATACCCTAGTGCAACGCATACCTTGGAAAAAGATCGTTGAAAGAGGACAAGCCGCAGCAAGAAGAGGCCAAGGTAATGAGGGATGTTCAGAAATTCCTTACATTGTCCTAACAACAAAGCCTAGCTGCAATTAAGAAGGCTGAGGAGATTCTGGACAGCGTGATGTGGAGGAGATTAAGGAGGCCGAGGAAGGCCTTAGCAAGCCCTAGCCAAAGTCCTAGCAAGAGCAAGAAGAGGCCAAGACAGCGAGGAGATCAGGGACTGTTTTAAAGGCTAAAACAACGCACTGAGTTGCTGGAAGGAGGCTAAGGTTATTTGTTGGGTAGGTCGAGTTGGAGAATGTGAATTGAGGGCTCAAATATGCCCAGAACAACAGCGTGCTAGGGGAGGTATGTTGCAGTCCTTAAGGGTTGTTTGTGGACTAATAGATGGGTGTGTAATGGCTGCCAAATGCCCTAACCAGTCACAATATAAGGAAAAGGGAAGGCAGACTTGGAACAGCAATGTTGAAGGGACAGCAGTGCTAGTAAATGGGGCAGCTAGGCAATGGAGCTTGGTGGAGCCATGACACAAGGGACAGTTGAGCTACATAGTGCTGCAAAGATGCATGGGACAGCAAGGTCACATGGTGGATAGTATTGATGAATCATTATGGTTGGCTACAGCGATTGATGCAACATGTTAGCGCTGCATAATGATCGAGTGCAGCCCGGTGATGGGAGCATGTGATGAAGAGCAGCTTAATGACAGTGGTGCAGTGTGATGATACTTTGCAGTATACATTGATCACAGTGATGGGTACAGCGATGACTAGTGAAGCATGATAAGATGCAGCATAGTAATGATGGGTGCAACATGATGATGAGGAGCAGCACAATGACAGGTGTAACATGATGATGAGGAGCAGCACAATGACAGGTGCAACAAGGCAATGGGGAATCAGTTGAAGCAATATGTCTTCAACTGAGTTCAGCTACCTCATGTATCATCTTCTTAGAGATGATCTATGCTCTTATTTAGATAAGTCAAAGTGTTGACTTCTGTTGTAAATGTACTCTCTCTCTCTCTCTCTCTCTCTCTCTCTCTCTCTCTCTCTCTCTGTGTTGAACTATTGAAGAACATATAGGAAGAATTGATCAAGGGTTTTCCCACATTGGGGTTTGTCCCTGGGTAGCGCCACATCTTGTGTCCTCTTGTCTTGGCTTGTTTTCTGCGATTAATGTTTATGTTCTATTTGCAGTTTACTTCAATGCTGATGTGATTGCTAATCTGGAAAAGATATTGAGCTAACTGTGAAAATTGAAATAAATTGCTCCAAGAATAGAACATACTTAAAATTAACAATCAAGCACCAAGTAGTTGTTATTATCCAGGATCAAGTCAAAAATGTGCAACTTATTGGACCTAGCCGTTTTCCACTTGGAGGGGGATCTAGATCTCTCTATTTTCTATATGAGGAAGTTATTTGCTCCTCATTTGACACTGAAAATTTTGTAAAGAAGCTCTGAGACAAGCTCCGCCGCTGTAATATTTTTCTAGAAATAATAAAGAAGTCTTTGGGGTTTATTTATGGTAGTGTTCCTCTTCTGCTTCTTGTGGTAAAAAAAAAAAAAAATTGAATCATGTTCTTAATGCTCTATTGAAATTAAATTTTATAAGTTATTATTTCATTAACCAGTTGTTGGATTAACTATTTGCACAGGTATCTTGTATTAGTGGATGGGTTTTAGAAAAACATTTTAATTTGATTTATCTAGCAGGTATCTCTAGATTTTGAAAGTTATTTTGTCATCTATGCCTCTATTGATTTAATAACTTGATCTTAAATGTGTAGAGAATTTTATGGTATTGACATCTTGGGCGTGAGGGGAAGTCTTCGGTTGGCTCAGCTAACTCCCAAGATAAGAAAGCTTAAAAGCCCATTATGTTAAACTTCAAGACTTATCCAACAATTTGTTTTGCGGAGATTTGGCCATTGCTCACCATAAAAATTATCATTTCTCTTATCTATATGAATTTCTTTGTGCTCCAATTGATAGAGCTATTAATCACTAGACAAGGGAATGGAGTTTGATTCATGTTCCTCTTGATCTAGTCCATTCATAATATTGTAGATTAGTTTTGTAAATATTTTTTATCTAATCCTTGTACATTTATTTTTTTCATTTTTTTTGTATATAGCATTTGGGGTTTGTTTAATTCTTGCAAATCTGAAGAGGAGGATTGAATTTTGTTTGGGGATTTCTGTAATAAAATTTTGCAAGTGGATCTGATCCATTGTTCCCTGAAGTATTCTAGTTGTAAAGGGATCAATTTTGTAAGCTTGAGGAGAGAATTTTATCTAAAATTCCTAGTCATTGTAATATCTCTTTAAGTTTTGAGGAGTCCTTCCTTCTTGTCTTGAAGGGCTTCTTTCCCATGTAATTCTGATAATAAAAGATATTTTTTCTCTAGGGGAGCTTGGGACTTAGATCCCTTGGCATCCTCCATCTCCTTATTTTAAAAGGAGAACTAAAATACTAACTTACTTCTACCTACTAACTTGCATTTGCATTCTAACTCCATTTGCATTGCATAGTTTAATCTTTTTGTTGCATTTCATCATTTTGAGAATCACTATTAGCAACTCTTTGTCTTTTAGTTATTTGTGTTGATATCATTAAATTTCACTTGCTCCTATTCTCTATAGCTCAGAAGTGAAGAACGCTCTAATAAACGCTATAACTAAATACTTTTGAAATTTTTATCGTTAACATTGTTTCATTAAGAGATCTTAAGTTTGCTTCATTGAGTTGCTATTGGAAATCTTGTAGCCTTGTGAGCTAAGTTGATATCTCAATAAAGTTTGGTTATAAGTGGTTTACATCTTTACATTGAAGCATATTGTCATTATCTCATATCTTTGAAGCTATCTAACTTGGTCATCATCTTACATTTGCATCCTAGTTTAGATCGCATCCTTAAAATTTACCTCCAACCCTAAGCATGGTTGAAAGAAAGTTAGGACCTCCTTTCTTTTGTCGCTTGCGAAGGATAGACCCTCGTTGGCGGTTAACACGATGACCTTGTGGTCGTCAGAGCCACAGTCTCTGCAGTGTCGGAGGCACTAGGTGGTTGGATCTCAAGGGGAGGGATCGTTAACCAAGCCATAACTTGCTTCCCCTTGCTTTCTCTTCACAACTTACTCTAGAGACTAGCCTCAAAACAGCTAGGAGGGAGGATTCATCTAGATTAGGCATCTTAATTAGAATCAACCAAGATCTTGCATTTCACATTAGCTTAGATCTTGCATTCATTCCTTGTTAATCATTGGTGATTGGAAATGTTGGCTAAATTTATAATTTGCAAGTTTATTGTATACGGAAATATCATATTTTCTTGCAATTATCTTTATTCAATGTTTATTGCTCATATATCTGATTATCTTGGTCTTTAAATTTTTGTGCTAACTCTTCTTGCAACATTGTTATTATTGTAATTTTGAACATTTATTTACTTGCAAGTATCTAAATTTCCATTGAGCATTGTAAAGGCACTGGTTTGTTACATTTATATTTTGTATCTACCTTATTGATCCCAATTGCATTTATCTTAATATACATCGCTCATAAACTCTCACACTTGCTTTAATTAATAATCAAGTTACACTATTAATAATTGTCTTGCCCTTAATCTCCTAGACTTGTTGTTCCAACAAGTTTTCCTTCATTATAATCCTTAGGGACTAGCCCACTTGACTTACCTTGGAGAGATTCTAAACGGAGTGAACAGGGATTTAGAGTGACAAACCATGTTCCGAGCGTTGCGCCTTAAGTGTACACTTCAGACGACAATAGGTGGCAACCCTCTGAGCTCTATGTTAGTCTTCATTGGAGCAGCGCAAGGAGACTATAGTGGGCAAAAGTCCCCAAGAGCTGAGGAGCAACAATGGGTACGAAGTCTCAATTGTTGTGCCCTTGATGGACTAAGGCACAACTAGTGAGCAGATTGGATAGCCGAGGTTCAGTGGCCAAATGGACTTGGATCACTGATAGAGGCAGATGTTGCAGATTGGGAGCCTAAGGACCCAACAAGTACAGGGTACGACCGAGAGGCGCTGAGAGAGTGTGCTACATCAGCCAAATGGTCAGAGTCTCTTGTTGAGGGTAGATTGGTTGTCAATGGACAAACACCACGCCCCAGTTTTGTATTCTTGTACTAGTGGATATTTGAGGGCCATTATACCTGGTACAGGAGCCCTAGATTGTTGTATTATTCAGGTTGATTAATATAACGAAGTTGGGTTATTGTACAAAAATGTGTAAAAAGTTGTGTATATTTTGTGCACTAGCAGATTTACTATTGTTTATATTCCATTGTGCAAGGTAGCTTCATTGTGATACTTGGTTTGGTAGAGTCGGTGATTTAAGATTCTATCCTAGACACCAATATCATGGAAAAAAAACACTCAGAGCAACTGAATATTCTCATCCATGAAATCATAGATGATCCCAAGCTAAAACATCCACCAATAGTGCTTCTTCCATCTGTCTCACTGCCTCCCCAATCTGAATCTGTATAGCCCAATAATTGTATCTATTTACCAACATATCTTAGGAAGTGATGTACAGTCCCACAAAGATGTTTAGTTGATATCCAATGATCATGCCTTGGCTCCATCTGGAATTGACTGAGAACATTTACTACAAAGCATATGTCAAGCCCAGTATTCACAAAGTACATCAAGGACCCAATCAATTGTTGATATGATGTTGGATCAACAAGACTTGAATCTAACTTCCTTAACTTCTTCAAATTAGTGATCAATGGAGTCGTCATTGGTTTATTGTCCATCATACCAAACTTCTGCAAGATCTTTGATCACATTTTTCCCTTGACCAAGATAGATCTCACCAGGTTTCTACCATACTTCCAATCCCAAGTAGTAGTGCATAAGCCCAAGATCCTTCATATCAAATTATGTTGTCAACAGCCTCTTGCATTCTTAGATACAATGCTCTACACCTATAACAAGTAATTCATCCACATATAGTAGTATAATCACAAGTTCATTTTTAACTACCTTGATGTCGAGATTAGGATCTACAAAACTCTTGACAAAACCAAGTCTTAATAGATATGCATCCATCATAGTGTACCAAACTCTAGGTGGTTGCTTCAAGCCATATAGAGCCTTTTTCAATCTGCAAATGTGTGTCTCCTTATCATGGACTTCAAATCCCTAAGGCTACTCAATATAAACTTCTTCAACAATTGTTCCATTCAAGAAGGTTGTTTTAACATCCATTTGATGAATATTCCATCCCATAGTAGCAGTTAGAGAGACAAGTGATCTAATGGTGGTGTACCTAGATGTTGGAGCAAAAGTTTCTTCAAAATCAATTTTTTGCTTTTGAGAAAATCCTCTTGCCACAAATCTTGCTTTATACTTGTCAATGCTTCCATCAACTGCATGTTTGATCTTATATACCCATTTGGAAGTGAAAATTGATTTGTTACTGGGTCTAGGAACAATTTATCAGACATCATTCTTCATTATAGATTAGTATTATTCATGCATTGCCTTTCTCCATTCTTGATGTTCGACTACCTTCTCATAAGATGTAGGTTCTGCTTCAAAAAGCTTAGTCATATAAGCTGCATAACCTAAATATCTTTTAGGCTTCTTCCTTTCTCTGAAATTTCACTTTGTTGTTGCATGTCCTTCGGCTTCTTGTAGAGTTGCCCTTAACCAAGTTGGCCTCTTACGAGTTTCTGGAATGATGACCTGTTGCACGGGTTCACTTGGTCCTTCAATTTCTTCATGATTAGTAGTAGGTTCTAGAATATTATCATGCCTTGAAACTTCTTCAAAGATGGGTGCTTCTTCCTCATCAGAATCAATAGGAATGTCTTTGGACTTCTTGTATGCAATGCTTTCATCAAAGATAACATCTCTACTTACTTCAATTCTTTGATATTCCTTGATGTCGACTCTATAAGCTTTTGATGAAGTACTATATCCAACAAAGATGCCTCGCATACCTATAGGGTCCAATTTCATTCTTTTGTCTTTGGTAATGTGAATATATACAAGGCATCCAAATATACAGAGACAATCAACACTTGGTTTCTTTTGGGGTCATGTCATTGAGAATTCTATGAGGGCTTTGATTTTGTATATATATTGTTGTTAAAGTTGCTTCTCCCCATAGGAACTTGGGTAAGTCTTGGTCATGTAGCATAGCTTTAACACATTCTTCAACTAATCGGTTATTCCATTCAGCCACACCATTTTGTAGCTCCCGCTTAATTCCTGCTTCCTTGCAAAAAGCCACAAGTTCTTTGGAAGTGTATTCTCCACCATTATCTGATCTTAGGGTTTTGATCTTTTTTTCTATTAAATTTTCTATTTCTGCCTTGAACTCTCGAAATTTCTCAAACACTTCATCTTTAGACTTGAGGAGATATATCCATGTCTTTCTAGAGTGATCATCAATGAATGTCACATAGTATTGATGACCTCCAAGAGATTTCTCTGCCATTGGTCCACAAACATTGGAATGTATGAGATCCAAAATTTCCTTGGATCTTGTATCACTGCTTGCAAAAGGTTTCTTCACATTCTTGCCCAGAGCACATTGCTTACAAACTCCTCCATGCTCTTCTTTCAGTTTAGGGATACCGGTAACCATATGATTCAATGATGGCAATATATTATAATGAAGGTGACAACATCTTCTATGTCATGGCTCACAGGGGTTAATATCTAAATGTACTATAGCTTGAGGAAGAGGTGTTAGAAGCCTATACAACCTCCCCTCACAAATCCCAATAGTCTTAGCATCTTCAATACTATATCTCTTACCCCACACAATAAACATGCCATCAACAAATGCAACCTTATCACCTTTATCTTCTAAACAAGAAATAGAAAGCAAGCTTTTTTTCAAAACTGGAACATAGAGTATATTAGTGAGATAATAGTTTCCAGTATTTTCCAACTCCAAAGAAGTAGATCCAATTTGTTTCACTGAGTAGCTCTTCTTGTTTCCAAGTTCCACAGAATGAGAAGAGATTCCTTTTGATAGGGTTTGGAGTTTACCACATTCCCCTATCATATTTCTTGAGGCTCCTTTGTTGATTAGCCATATACTATCATCTTCAAAAGTACCTGTAAGTGCGGAAAAGAGACTTCCATTAATGACTTCTTTAGATAGCTTGGAGATGAACTTGATGATGCAACCTTTAATAGTTTCAACGAGACTTTTAAGAGTCTTGAGGCCTTTCTTCATATAGCTTCCCATTGAAAAGGGAGAGAGGGAATAGAAAACTGCTTCAATAGAGTCTTCTAACAAGAGCGTGATCTTCAGACTTCCTTCCTTCACCTTAGCTCTGATTCCATGTTGAGAAATGTTCTTATAGATTAGGGTTGATTCCTCTTACTTGATAGTTGCTTGTCAGTATTTGTTGGCTTTTATTACTTAATTATATCTTCTTCATCAAGCAACTACCAAAACATAAAATACATGAAGATCATAAGAACACAAGATATAGGCTCCAAGCCAAGGCAAAACCCCACAAGGGGGAAAACCTACTAAACTCTTCTCTTCTTATAAAATCATATCAAAGTGAAACACCCAAGACCCAAAGACCAAGATCAAGACCTTCTAAAGCCCCAAGTCAGCGTTCTTTCAAAACCTATCTCAAACAAGTCCAAGCTCACAAAGTCAACGCTAATCAAACTTCACCAAATCTGGTCCAATTCAGATTTTCGGCCCTGCAACTTAGATCTGCAATTCGGACTTGCAACTTTCGCCATGCAATTCACAGAAAAAGCCTTAGAACTTTTGCACGTGAGAGCAAAAAACAAGAAATTTCGGCCTTTTCTCTCGCCTTGGACTTTTTGCTCTTCCTTCTTTGACTTTCACTACAAATCTTCTTCTTCTAACTCAAAGATCGAACTTGTGAGTGTCAGTGTGCAAATGAGGACAAAGTCTCTTCCTTTTATAGCATTTCATATGGTCGAATTAGGCCTCTTCTAGGCTGACTTCTCCTGGCAAGGTCGACCTAGTCTCAGGGGTCAAAAAGACTCTTTTAGACTCAAAAACAATATTTTTCTTTTGAAACAAATTGTCCATAGGACTTTGACACATGACAAAATTTCATCTTGACTCAAATAAACCCTAGAAGCATGAAGAACATGCTTGGATAGAAAAATAATAATAATAATAATTTATCTTTTTCTTCTTTTTGCTTTTTTGTGCAATATACATTAATACAGGTACAAAGATAATTATGAAGACCAAACCTAGTTACATTTTTCAACACTCTAGTGAATCGAAAACCCTTTTTAAGTGACAAATCAGTGAAATCACCTTGCAAAGCTTCTAGAGAGGTCCTATATCACATTGGAAGTCTTAACCTTAGGCATACTCATCATCATTAGATATATCTAACCCTCAATCTAGATCTTCCTAGTAGGTCTTTCTTAGAGGGCCTTTAGCTTATTTGAAGCGTTGGGCCCTAATTAAGTCTCTCCTTGAATGGGCCTTGGGAATCACTTCATGCCTTATCATTGATCCCATCGTTACAAGTGATTTCCTTCATATCAGAACTCCTCCCATCGATGAAAGTCTATAAAGAGCAGGGAACACTAACTGAGGTGATAAAGGGTCTTTGTCCCGTTGTTGTCATTTGGTTTAGTAGTTGTCCCATAGGTTCCACTCCTAGGGCCCCTGCTAGATTGTGTGGAAACAGACTGCATTAAAGACCATATTATATCTCATGTGATAGGGAAGAAGAATGGCTTTGAGATGTGGGCATCCTTAACCATGTTATGATAGAGTACAACCAAAACAGAAAGATGGTTTTGAAAGAGAAACTGAGAAACTCCAAGATGCCTGAAACTGACACAATTGCATCATACCTAACCAAAATCACTCAATTTAGAGATGACCTGGCAGCAGTGGGGGAAACTATTGATAGTGAAGAGTTGGTCAAATTAACCTTGAGTGATTTTTCTCCAAAATGGGATGCTTTGTTGATGGGATCATCCAACAAGAAAATTTGCCCAGTTGGGATAGATTGTGGGATGATTTCGTACAGGGAGAGAAAAGGAGACGTTCCAAAACTGCAAGCCAACATGATGGTAAGGATGACGAGGAGAATTGTGTTCTTACTGTAAAGGGAAAAATTAAAGTAAAGGGAAGTGGGGGATCTGCTTCCATGAAGGACATGAACAAAGTGAAGTGTTTTGCGTGTCACGAGACTGGTCACTATGCAAACCAGTGTCCATACAAGAAGGAAGAGGAGGATCGGGAGGTTGCATCAACATTAACTGAGATTGATGACTTTACATAGAATTTTGAGAAGGAATTTTCTCTTGTTTCCTATACTTTGGATAGTAGTATTGTTGTGTATGAGGACAATGGGTTATGGCTACTTGGCAATAGAGCATCTCGTCACATGACAGGGATGAGGTCAGTGTTTCGCAGTGTTTCAGAGAAAAACTTAGAATGCTATGTGAGTTGTGCAGTTACCACCATGCATGCAATGAAGGGGGTTGGATGTGTCAGATTCCAGCTAGAGTTAGGAGGATTTCTAGAGGTGACAGGGACGTTATTTGTTCCAAGATTGATGGTACACATGCTCTCAGTATCAACCTTGGAGGATGCTAGATATAGAGTTTTGTTTCGGGATGGACATATGCTTTTATATTCAGAGGGAGTGACCTTGGATGAAGTTGTAGTGCTTGGCATCGAACAAGGGCATCCATATAGGTTGTTGGGACAGCCTGTGGGTATATCCAAAGGGATCTTGGATACGGGTATAGTGTCAGTGACTGAAAGGGACCAAGTGGTGAGGAAAAGTGATTCTTCAGGTACTGCTAGGAGTCTCAACTTGTATGATATGACATTGTTAAACGCTCCAGAGCAGGATCCTAGGAGCATGGTTGAAAGGAACAGGTCTTCAAATCATATTTTGAAGCAGGTAGAAGGGAAGTCTTCTAGTTCAGAGGGAGCAGCTACAACATCGGATAACGTGGTGGCATTGGAGACAGATCCAAGTGGAGGAGGTTCTTCCAGAAGTACCTCCCTCGTTGAGAGGGAGTGTTGAGTTTTGTAGCTCGGACAGTACTTCTAGTCTTGTGTCTTCACTTGAAGGACCTTGATTTGCCTCTTTAGAAGCTTGCATGCAACATGCAGAGTGTGCATGTGAGTTGCAAACATGTTAATGGGTTGCATGTGACATGCATGAGATGTGCATATAAAGCAAACTAAATTTATTACTTGTACTTAAAGTAAAAAAAAAAAAAGCTAAAAATAGGGAAGTTAAATAAAGTCACCTATCTTCAATTAACTTGAGTTAATTTTGTCTGTCAATCTTAGCTTAAGAAAGTTATAAATTGAGCCTAGTGTTGAGGCTAAAACACAACAGCAGCACAAGATTGAAAAAGACTACTCACAAGATTGAAAGAGACTTCTCAGTTAAGTGTTGAGGCTAAAACACAACAGCAGCACAAAATTGAAAAAGACTTCTCACAAGATTGAAAGAGACTTCTCAGTGAGTGTGTGCTGGGTCCGAAAGAGTGCAGAGAAGCTGGTGACCAGTTTTGTATTTTCCCAGTTGGGCCATTATCCCAGGACAGGAGCCCAAGTTCTGTGATTAATTTATTAATGAAGATTTGTTGATTGGGCAGAAATATGTTTATGTTTATGTGATTCAGATCAAGTAATTTTGCTTCCGCTAAATATTTTTGGTTAGGAACTTAGATGTGTATTTGTTCAGTTAATAATTGTTGGGAACCGAATGCCGGGTGTTGTGTTCGAGAAATTCTGAACTTTTGATAATGATGCTTACACAATAATTTGACTTTAATGACAATTAAGTATTAAAAAAAAAAAAAAAACTTCCAAAAAATTTATTCTTTTTTTTCAGAATACTGTGATATTTATAAAAAAAATCTAATTTTTAAGATATTTATTTTTTTTAATCTTTTTATACCATCTTTCTCAGTATCCCCAATTCTGGGAGGTTGCGTTTCCAACTCATACCCAAGTCATAAACTCATACCCATTTCCTTGTATTATGCAACTTAGTATAAGGCCCATATAAATGAAATGTTACCCAATTCATAACTCATACCCATTTCCCCATTTATGCAACTTAGGATAAGGTCCATATAAATGAAATGTCAGGCAAGCAACCTTTAGATTTCCTTATTGCAGTGCTACTGCCAGCTAATTACTAATAACCCAGCTTTGCTCATATTTATTTGCCACATTGTTGAGAGCCTTTTATTTCTCTGATGTCGATAACTACAAAGAATATATAGTTTCCCTAGATCTAACGTACTGCCACCTAATTTCTAATAACCCAGCTTTGCTCATATTTATTTGACACGTTGTTGATAGTCTTCTATTTCTCTGATTTCAATAACTACAAAGCATATATCGTTTCCCTAGATCTAACATTGACATGGGCTATTGGTCTTGAGGATCACAATCATCAAAGGAAAACGGTTCTTGATTAGAACAACACTCTTCTAGATCATTTACATCTTTTATATTTCATAAGGTGGTAGTCAGAGAAGTCAAAAAACTGTTCAGAAATATATTTACTTGAAGGTATTTCCGGATTTGCAAGACTTCCATCTTCCCTTTTCAGCTGAACTCTTACTCTGCCTCTTTGCATAAAATCTCGAGGATATGCCTTGTCAGCCTGCTGGAAAAAAACTTTACTAAGAAATCTTCACTGTTTAAATAATAAGCAAAATATTGACAATAAAAGCCTGTGATATCATAAAATTTATTTTCCCTTAAAAATTCAACTTCCGCTAATACACAACTTCCGCTAATACACAAGCATAGAATAAATAAAAAAGCTGCCAAATACTAGGAACATAAAATTATGCAATGATGAGTATGACAAACACAGTTTAATAGAAACCACAAACAAAGGGGAAGGCGCTGTGACAGATCAAATAGGACACAAAATAATCACTGAGAGAATCACTAATGCCCCAAGTATGAAGAAGAGAATTTTGACTAAACATAGACATGCCATGCTGTGTAATTTCAGAAGAAGAACGCTGACAATAGCTTTGACATACAGATGAGTGAACAGGAGGGCAGAGGAAAGGTGCCTTCCTCCCTCTGGAGTCTAGACAACAAATCTCTCGATTCAAAACCTAGTAGGATAATACCAACATGTAGGGGAAAGCATGATGATGGCACGTAAGAGTGGGAGAGACCAGCCTCGGTGCCTCTGGCTCATTTCATGGAAATTATTTTTCAGAGACAGATGCATGGCAGACGCAATTTTCTTAGACAGGAGCTGGTTTGTAATGGTAGCTGATTACCTGTGCAGGCTTGTTGTGGGACAAGAAGTTTTTACAGTTGGGAGTTGTTGTTCTTAGATATACACAGCTCTACCAGGAGGAAAGATCCTAGCAGATGGGGCAGAACCTCGGGTCGGGGTTTATTGGAAACAGAAGATGACATGGAGGACTACTGAGATGAGGGTTTGCTCGCAAAATGGCTAAAGGCAGATTGTGTGTAGCATCACAATTGGCAACTCACACAAATTGACCAAAGGCCAGCCATGTCAACATTACTGCAGAATATGATGTTTTTAAATTGTAGATGGCCAATTGAAGGGGAGGGGGGGTCATCAGCAGCACCCTCAACAGCAGTTTGTTGGCGATGCACTCTTTCTCACAGGATCCAGTTTAGTGGCTGTAGCCACCTGTGAATCAGCTTAGCCATAGCTACTGCATTTTTTGAAAAGGGTGTCATGCTCCTGCCCTGGATGACAACTTCAGTTTTGCAAAGGAAGACAGTTCCCACCTGTTATAGTTTAATTTTGAGGCCATGATTTCTCCTTAGTTTTGCCCTTGTTTTTTCTTAAGGGTTAGTTTCGTAGTAGTCTGGTAAAAGTAGACTCAGCCATTATGTTGACTGGGTTAGAGTTTCAGGCTTTGGCTGGAACAGGGATTTGTTAAATTACTCTGGATTTAACTGTTCCATTAATCGAAATTTAGAAGCACAAATGAAGATGAAAAAAACAGTCACAAATACAAGATTGAACACACTATAAACAATATAAAGCAAACATAGGAAATTAAGCCCAACCTTGGGGTCTGTATGTATATGTCAAATGGTTCCGCCTGGGTTCAATTTCCGCATGTGAAATGTTGAGTTCATAATGAGTATATCCTTGTAATGCCTTCAATCCTTGTTATCTGAGAGCCCCTCAAGGAACGAAACATGCATATTCCTCATATGAAATATTGAGATATTTCTTCAAAAGAAAAAATAATTAGATATATATTTATCAATTTGTAGCAGGTGCCTTGTTCAAATACAGTGGGTTAGTCAACCACAGAAGCACACTAATCTACACCAACAGGTTTACTAGGAATGCCATCACAAATGTCACGAATCCCTTGGTTTTCCTTGTAAAAATAAATTATATTATTTTTCCTAATTTTAAGGTTACAACCAAGCCAGACACCAAGTTGGTGTATGAGACCCCCTTGTAAGTTGTTTGTGGAACAAGGGACCTGCCTCCATGCAGCGATTTGATTACTAAAGTCTATGGAGGTGTACATACCCTACCCTCTCTATATTTGAACATGTGACCTCTTAAAAAAAATAATATATACTAATTCTGGTACAGATTGGGTACGGTCAAAGGAATTTATAAGTTATCTGATGAAGTGTTAGAAGTTATACATGATGTTTGTAGCTCAAGCAAGTACTTCTACAACGGCCCTGTGTCTAGGCATGCAAAAGTCACCCATAGACTCCGTAGGTACATGCTCTCGTGTGAGCAAGATTGTTAATGTAACTTAGACTAAACTTTTAACTTAGGAAAAGCAAATATTATTGTGTTGGCTTGTTCAGCTAAGATAAACTTAGGAAAAGTAAATAATTTAATGATTATGTTTTATTTTTAGTTTTAATCTTAGTCAATAATCTCGAGTGAGGCGAGACCAAATCTCGTATGTTAATTATTTTGGAGATTAGGGTTAGGGTTAGGGATTTGGCTCAATGTAAAGTTATAAAAGAAAATCTAAGGAGAGGAGAAAGACACTACAACAGCAAAAAATTGAGAGAAGCATCTCAGTGAGCAATGTGATAGGTCCGAGGGGGTGAAGGATGGAGATCTAGATCTGCAAAGAAGATCGAGGACCGATCTAAGAGAGATTTGTTGGGTCATATCTAGGTTTATTTGTATTTTGTATTTTCTCAATTGGGCAATTATCCCAAGACAGGAGCCCAAGTAAGTTTGGATTATAAATGAAAAACTTTGTTGGCCAAAATTTGTGTGTCATTTTATGAGATTGGTTATTTTATTTTTGCTTCCACTGAATGTTAAGAACTTAGTTGTGTAGGTTATTTAGTAGATCTTGCTTCTTCTAGCTTGATAATTTGTCAGTGCTAGGTTTAACGGAAATTACTTTGAACCAATCTCAAAACCACAAGTGCCATGTTCATATTGGATAATTAGGGGGCCCAAGTGTGGCCACAATCATACGAAGGGGGAACCAAAATATAATCAAACAATATATAATATTAAAAATATGTGGTGAAGATATTGGAGAGATTCGGTATGGTGAACTACAAGCCTGTGACTACCCCAATGGAGCTTGACTTCAAGAAGTTAAGCGATAGTGCTACCAAACCTGTTTTACAAAATGCTACCGAGTATCATCAACTCATCGGAGTAATGATGTTCTTGGTGAACTCCCGTCCAGATATATGTTTTGTTGTCAACACGTTGAGTCAACATATGGTTGAGCCTCACCACACACATTGGATTGGTGCCAAGAATCTGTTAAGATACCTTCATGGCACAATCACTCATGGGTTGAGATACACTGCTGAAGATGTGAGATTACATCGATATATCAATGTTGATTGGGCAAGCAGTGTGGTGGACCGAAAGAGCACTTCCGAGTGTTGTTTCTCTTTGGGATCTGCCTCAATATCTTGGATGAGTAGGAAGCAGAAGTCAGTGGCTTTGAGCACCGCCGAGGCAAAGTACATTGCTGCGAGTATGGCCTCTTGTGAGGCGGTCTGGTTGCGGAAGCTCTTCAGTGCGCTATTTGGATTTACATTGGATACTACCGTGATCCTGTGTGACAACCAGAGCGGGATTCGTTTATCAGAGAATCTCGTATTTCATGATCACTCCAAGCATATCGATATCAGGTACCACTATATCCGGGATATGGTGCAACGGGGAGCAATAAGGCTCCAACATATCAGTATAGATGAGCAAGTCGCTGACATTTTGGCAAAGCCCCTAGGAAAGGTC
Organism: Pinus taeda; assembly: GCA_000404065.3. Lineage (NCBI taxonomy): Eukaryota > Viridiplantae > Streptophyta > Pinopsida > Pinales > Pinaceae > Pinus > Pinus taeda. The sequence goes on along the minus strand of APFE031027411.1, from coordinate 221,253 downwards.
AAACTCTTGACTTTCCGAGAACGACTAACCCTCTTATGAGGGTCGTGCATGATGCATACATTGAGCTCTGGGAGCTCCAGGGGGGCGCGGGGTACTTCTTGGAGCAACATACGACCACAGGGCGACTCACCCTCCCCTGGTGGTGCACTATGTACAGGGTGAAAGGTTCAACCTTCCCCTGTGATACCCCGTGGCGACTTTGGGACAGGATGATTAGTTCTGTTGAGGCATCCTACCCATGCAGTTTGGGACTCATGGGAAGTAACTCTCATCTGATCAATGAGTAGGGAAATGGGGTTAGGGACCATTAGTAGTACTATCGATGGACGCATCGTTGTATCTACTGCACTCCCTATGCTAGGATGACCTCCATTGAACTGGGATCAATGATACTGATTTGGGATCAGTGAGAGTGGTATGACACACTCTAAGACTGACTTCGGGTCAGTTGAAGATAGTATGATACATCCTCGATCATTTCTTCTTCTTCATAGTTCAGCAGAGCAAAGCAGAGCTGAGCTGAGCAGTGCAAGGCAGTGCATTTGATGGTTGAGATAGTACCGACAGTCAAATGGATTAGAAGATGGAGTTCTCCCTAGTTGAGAGGGAGAGTTAAAATTGGCAACTAGGGCCAAACTCCATGTGGGTCATCTTATTTATGGCACGTGATATTTTTCCTTGATTCCCCTCATCGAGAGATGTAGGATTGATCTAATGATCATCCCATTCCGACAAGTATTTATGGAGATATGAATTTATTTATAATTACTTGACAGATTGTCAAGGTCGGCCAGCAGCTAAATGTGTGGCACACATGTTCAACATCTCATATAAATACAAGATAGGTGGAGGCATTATTTCACCATCTCATCTCACTCATTCTTCTCTCTCTCTCCTTAGCATTGGGTTAACAAGGATCAGCCAATGTGGGAGAAGAAGGACACGGCAAGGAGTCAAGGAAGACGCAGTTTGGAGGACGCAGAAGCAGCAGGTCATCTCTTTGACCAACGTTGACCAGCGTGGGCAATTCAGGGCCGCAGTTTTGGTGTGGCTGCCTCTCCTAGGCAAGCCGCAAATTTTGGCACAAAAATCGAGGCATTCTGACCTACGGTTTGACCAGGGTTGACTGCCCTAGTTTGGGGCAGCTGGATGATTACCGTTGACTGTTGTTTGACTGTGTTTTTGGGGTTGTTTGAGGGTTGTTGCTTCTTGTGTTGGAGGACTAGATGACCGGGAAATTGACCAAATATATTGAAGGTCAATTTCACATTGTTTTACCAAATTTGACTTTGTTGGTTAGGGTTTATTGCTGCTCTCATAAAATTACAGATTTCTGAATTTGTACTATTTCTCTCTGCTAAACTATTGAAGATTAGAGGAGAATTGATCAAAGGGTTTCACCGCATTGGGGTTTGTCCCTGGCTAGCCGCCACATCTTATGTCTCTTGTCTTGGCTTGTTTTTTGTCGATCTATTAATGTTCTATCTGCACTTTACTTTATGTTTATGCGATTGCTAAACAGTGGCTAATAAGAAGAATTGAAGTAAATTACTCTAAGCATAGAACATACCATAAATTAACACATGTCTACCCCTTGGAAGAGCTTATATGTAGAGAGGAACTCGTCCTCCATTAGACACATTCACTCATTTCATTCTATGTGAAGAAGAGGAAGAGAAGAAGTCGAAGAAGAGTGTACGAAGAAGAGAAAGTCGAAGAGTCGAAGTGCTTGGGCTAGATTTCTCTCTCTTGAGAAGGTCGAAGTTAGGGTTTATGTATTGGGACTATCTTGTGGTTCGATCTTGGAAGAAGAAGAGAAGGAAAGGAAAGCAAAGGTCTCTTAGTGTGCCTCATCAGCCCTAAGACTCAAGGAAAGGCAAGCGAAGGGAGGAGAAGGCTATTCAAGGGAGATCGAAGACTCCAAGAAAAGCCGCAGCAGTTGTTGTGAGCCAGAATTTCAGATCTACAATGGGAGGTCGAAGTCACTACACCATGAGGCTGAGTTGATCTTGATCTTGGAGGGTATTTGGCAAAGTCACTAGGTCATGGTATTCGTCAATTGAAGAATCTATAAGAAGAGAAGAGATTTACGAGTTTTCCCCTCCATAGGAGGGGTTTTGACCCTGGCTCGCAGCCTATATACTATGTCATTGTTCTTATTGTTTTGGTAGTCGTTTGATGTTTTGCACACTATAATAATAAGGAACAAAACTAATAAGTAAAAAGGTAACACAAACAGTTATCAAGTTAAGAGAATGAACCTACTTACTGCCCTATTGAATTCTCAACATGGAATCAAAGCTAAGGTCATCTAAGGGCATCATGAAGATCTCCTCTACAGTGAAGAAGTTCATCAAGAGGATTGCAAGCCATCTCAAGAAAGACATTAGAGAAGCATGGAATTTCTTGTCCTTTACAAAGAAGGTAATAGGTATCAATCAAAGAAAGGGATGAAGGTCTCTTCTTGGCTCTCTCTAGTACATTTCAAGATGAAGATGTTTGGGTAATTGATAGTGTTGCATCAAGACACATGACTAACCACCCCAACCAATTGAAGACCTTATCAAAAGGAAAATTCGCTTATTCAGTGGAACTTGGAGATAACAAGAGCTATCTCATAAAAGGCATTGGATCAACCTCCATGAAGCTAGAAGATGGAAGCAACATACACATCAACAACATTCTATTTGTTCCAGGTTTGCATAAGAATTTACTTTCTACTTCAAGTCTAGAAGATAAGGGTGATAGAATAGCCTTCATTGATGGAAAGGTTGTTGTTTGGGGAAAAGACTCAAATACAAATCAATCCAAGGTCATTAGCATCTAAGAAGGAAGACTCTACAGATTAATATCTCCTATGGGCCAAGCCCTAGTTCACATTGAAATTAGCCCATGTGAACTTTGGCACTGAAAATTTGGTCATCTAGATTTCCAAACCCTTCCAACTCTAAGCTCCATAGTAGATGGAATTCCTAAATTGAAGGAAGATCATGAAAGTGTCTGCAAGGGATGTGCATAAGGTAGGAATACCAGGAGACCATTTGGAAGTAATGCTTTGCGGTCAAAAGAAATCTTGGATCTCATTCACTCTGGTGTATGTGACCCTATGACTCCTAAATCTCTTGGAGGACATCTATATTATGTCGCATTTATAGATGACCATTCAAGAAAAACCTGGGTTTACTTAATGAAAACAAAGGACGAAGTATTTACAAAATTTCAAGTATTCAAAGCTGAAGTGGAGAACTTTACAAAAAGGAGAATCAAGATACTAAGATCTGATAATGAAGGAGAATATGCATCCAAAGAGATTATAGCATTCTTTAAGGAATATGGGATTAAGAGGGAGTTGATAGTCCCATATAATCCTGAACAAAATGGAGTTGCAGAAAGAAAGAATAAATCCATTGAAGAAAGTGTAAAGGCAATGTTACACGACCAGGGTCTACCAAGTTTTTGTGGGAAGAAGCCATGAAGACAGCTTTCTACATTCAAAATCGAAGGCCCTACAGATCTCTAGACAACAAAACTCCGGAAGAAGTGTTCACTAGAAAGAAACCATTTGTAGATCATCTCTGGATCTTCAGGTGTCCTATATAAATCCATATTCCAAAGAACAAAAGAAAGAAGTTGGATCCTTCTCGTATGAAGAGTACATTTGTGGGGTATAGCAACTCGTCAAAAGCGTGTAGGATCTACATGAAAGATGGACATCACATAGAAGTCAATAGTGATGTGATATTTGATCAGAGCATAGCATTCAAGAAATCAGAGGAACTTTCCATAAACTCTGATGATGTAGAACTTCTGATATTTGAGGAAGAAGATGACCAAGGGAAAGAAGAATCACACCATGAAGAAGAAGGTCCCAGTGAACCTGGTCAATGTGTGGTCATTCCTGAAACAAGGAATCCTGAAACAAGGAAAAGACCTAATTGGTTGAAATCTAAACTACTTGATGCAAAAGGTCATGGAGCATTGACAGGCTCATTCAGAGAAAGCAAGAAACCAAAGAGATATTTTGGGTATGTTGCATACATGACAAAGCTAATAGAAGCAAAACCATCCTCCTTTAAAGAATATCAATCTATAATGAAGAATAGAGTCTGGGAGATTGTACCTAGGCCTGAAGACAAATTTGTGGTTACTTCCAAATGGATCTACAAGATGAAACATGCAGTCGATGGAAGTATAGATAAGTATAAAGCAAGATTTGTGGCTAGAGGCTTCTCTCAACTTGAAGGCATCAACTATGAAGAAACATTTGCTCCAACAACAAGATATACAACAATTTGATCATTAGTCTCCCTGGTAGCATCGATGGATGGAACATCTACCAAATGGATGTCAAGACTGCGTTTCTGAATGGCAAAATAGATGAAGAAGTCTACATAGAGCAACCCTTCGGATTCGAAGTTAAAGACAGAAAGGCATATGTTTGCAGATTGAAGAAAGCATTATATGGCCTCAAGCAAGCACCAAGGGCATGGTATGTTAGAATGGATGCATACCTACAAAGAATAGGCTTCACAAAAAGTTTTGTTGATTCGAACCTTTATATCAAGTTTGTATATGGAGAACTCGTAATTATTCTTCTATGTGTAGATGATCTTCTCTTGACAGATGTAGAAGGTTGAATTGAAGATTGTAAGAAGCTACTGGCAGCAAAATTTGACATGAAAGATCTCGGGCTAATGCATTATAACTTGGGACTAGAAGTTTGGCAAGGACCTAATGAAGTTTACTTCGGTCAAGGAAAGTACGTGACCGAGATATTGAAAAGATTTGACATGATGGAATGCAAATCTATTAATACTCCGATGATCATTAACTTGAAGAGACTAAGAAGTTTCGAATCAAGCCCTGTGGATCCTTCCAAGTATAGGCAACTCATTGGCTCACTGATGTACTTGGTGAACACTCGACCAGACACATGCTTTGCAATAAATGTTCTCAATCAATTCTAAGTGAAGTAAAAGCACGATCACTGGGTGGCAACACAACATATTCTAAGATATCTGCAAGGAACCATCCACTATTGTTTGAATTATGACCAAAGAAATGATGTCCAACTGATTGGATATACAAATTAGACTGGGGAGGCAGTGAACAAGATGGAAGGAGCATTACAAGAGGATGTTTCAGTTTGGGATCCTCCATGGTCTCATGGATGAGCAGAAAGCAAGACACAATTGCTTTGAGTAGTGTTGAAGCTGAATACATTGCAGCCTGTGCAGTCAGCAGAGAAGCAGTATGGTTAAAGAAGCTGATATCTGACTTGTTTGAAGGGTTGATGAACCCTATAGTGATACTTTGTGATAACACCAGTTGTATACGTTTGTCTGAAGATACAGTGTTTCATGGAAATACAAAGCATATAAACAACAAGTATCACTATATTCAAGAGCTAGTACAAAATGGTGTGTTAGCTACAATATATCTCCACTAATGAGCAGGTATCTGAGTCCCTAAGTTGCAGGAAACGCAGGGGGAGGGGTCGTTTCCGTACGGAAACGAAACGGAAACGCATTTCCGCGTACCGTACGGCGTGGAAACGTGTTTCCGTCCGTACGGGCGCGTTTCCCGAAATGGAAACGCGCCCGTACGGACGGAAACGTGTTTCCACGCTGTACGGGCCCCGTTTCCCACAAAATAACACTTGTTTTTAAA
>APFE031027411.1:149834-215387 GCA_000404065.3 Pinus taeda | reverse complement strand
ATATTCGCGTTTCCCCGTTTCCAAAATTTGGGGAGGTCGCGTTTCGTTTCGCTTCCCCGTTTCCCCGTTTCGTGCAACTTAGTATCTGACATATTAACGAAATCACTTCCAAACAAGAAGCTTGTATACTTAAGAGACAAGCTTGGTTTGGTTAATATATCCTCCCTAATTGAGAGGGAGAGATAGACACTACATTCTTGTGTTCACTTGGGAAGAAAGAATGGAGCATTGGGTAACCATCTGGCATTCAATACTCTTTGAGAATGCGGTAGGGCATTCAAGACAAGAGTAGTCGTGGACTGATATTCTTTGAGGATTAGTTACCCAAAATAAGAATAGTCCAATGGAAGGTCATACTCTATGAATACCTGGGTGGTGTATGTACCTTGAGAGACAATGATTTTGGTGTCTATGAATTATTGGTCTCATCAGCATTGTGCTCTAATCATGTGGATAGAGTTGTCAGTCAAGGCCTTGCTATATAACAATGTTGATGAATATGATGCTAAACAGATGGGTTACCAATCCGACTCTTTTTGTGAGATCTCTTTAGATTGAGAATGACCATGTACCTCATATGAACACCTCCCTAGTTAAGAGGGAGTGCTGAAGAATGTGTAACTAGGTTCGGTTTTCATAAGTATGAAATGTATTCTTGTAAATAATAAAATGAAAAGAAAACATTATTGGAGCATGGGTTTCGTGCTCAAGTTCTTTTATTTTATAGGTCAAGCGCCTATTGAGTGCTTCTAGGGTTTGTCCTAGGTTAAAGATACATTGTCATATATTGAAAACCCTATGGGCACATTGTATCTTGTAAAGAAAAAATTATTTTGTCTTTAAAGTGTCGAAATACCTCCAAGATCAAGTCGGCCTAAGGAGTTGTCAAGTCAACCTACATGAAGAGCCACATCAACCCGTTGGAAGAGCCTATATATAGAGCAATGTTTTAAAACTTCGACTCCAACACCGACTCAGCCGAGGGTCAACTCCAACTCCAACTCCAACTCGGTATCGACTCGGCCAGCTTGATTTCAATGACTCAGTCGTTGTAAAAAATACATTAAATAATTATTATTTTTTTTAGAAACATAATTTTAAAGATTTCCATTCATGTTTCCAAACACACAGCATTAGAATATAGATGGAAGACAACATATGATCAAAGTAGGCACATGAATATATCCATTATATCAAAATGGCACCCAATGCACTGTCCAATACATACATGATCAAATATTCAAAACAAAAACACATAACCAAGGAGGCTAGAAATGGCCTCTACAACAAAAGTAAACTGTGACTAGTACTACTAGCTAGTAGCTACTGCCAGAGGAGCCAAGATCATGTGGGATCAATCTCTAGATCATCATCCGAGTCAGACAGGGGGCCCCATGGCTCCTCATCATCATCTCCAACTGCAACTGTAGAAGTGGTAGCACTAGCAGGTTGTGCAGCAGATGCAAGCTAAGATAGATGAGATATGCGGTTGCGCTTCTGTCGTGGCTGAGCAGAGGAAGCGCCTGCAACTAGAGGACTTGCTCGCTGTGAGGCTGAGGCTAGTACAAGTGGATCAGGATCTGCATTCAACTGAACATCATGTTCGAGTGATGCCTCCCCTGTAAATCCAAATCAAGATCCTCATCAAGATCAAACTCTGTTAGATGACTCTCCACTACCCAATCTAATGTTGGAGCAACGTCTTCCAACATTATGGGATCTAAATCAGGTCTTTGGTTCAGCAATTGGTTGTGTCTGAGCCGAAGGTTGTATTGGACATAGACTAGATCATTTAACCGTTTTTTATCCAAACGGTTTCTCTTCTTTGTGTGAATCCTCTCAAAGACAGAACAATTGTGCTCACACCTAGTAGCACTGCAAGTTTGACTCAAAATACGAATTGCAAACTTCTGCAATTCAAGACAATGGCTACCAAAAGCCTCCCACCATTGTACTGCAAAAAACATAGGAGTGTAATGAGTTAGCTCAACAAAATTACAAATTATATCCAACTTTCAAATTATAAACGATTAAACAAAATTTTAAAAAACTATTAAGAATTTGAAAATTGAAATTTTTGTTTACCTGGCTCATCTGCTTCTCTTGCAATCTTTGCTAGGTTCTTCCCAAAGGTACCCGAGGCATTGGTGAAGGTCGTGACCTGTCGGTGTATCTCCAACTAATCAGACTCCAATGGGATCATGCAATCAATGCAGTCAACCAGTCCATCTCTAACCTCCCCCCTCAAAGCTCCTGTCTCCTTAGCTTTATAATGATACCGTGGATTCAAAAAATACCCAGCTGCATGTATAGGGCGACGGAGTTGATTGTTCCATCTTTCATCAATGATTGCCCAAATGGGCCCATACTTAGCCACTTTACCCTTGTATGCCCTCTTTATTTGCTCCTTTGCTTTATCCATAGCCTCATAAATGAAGCCCATAGCCAATCTTTCTCCATCCACCAACTGCAACACCTTAACCAGTGGCTCAGCAAGCTTCACAATCTCTGTTGCCTTTCTCCAAAATATTTCTTCATTAACTTTCTTTTTCAATTCTTTGCCTTCCAGTTTGTGAGACCACTGGCTTTGATACAATTCATCACTGGAAAACAACTTTTGCAAGTTTCTATGTTGGGAAAGCATAGATTGCAATGTCAAAAAATGAGTAGCAAATCTAGTGATGGCAGACCTAATAATATCCCTGCCTCCAGTGTGTTTCCTCATGAGGCTCAAAATCCATGAATGCTAGTAGATAAATTTTGTTATGCTTTTGGCATGATCTACAGTGTTTTTGACCCAATCTAATTTTCCAATATCCTCAAGCATGAGGTCTATGCAATGTGCAGCACATGAGGTCCAAAAGATGGTGTTGTGTTTTTCCTCTAACAGTTTACCAGAAGAACATAGTTAGAGGCATTATCTGTGATGACTTGAACAACATTAGCCACCCCCACCTCCTCAACAACCTTATCCAATAGTTGAAACAACAATTGCCCATCTTTTACCTTATCAGATGCATCAATTGATTTTAAAAACATGGTTCCTCGTGGGCAGAAGATACGAAAGTTTATGATAGTACAGTTTCTTTGATCAGTCCATCCATCTGACATGATGGTACATCCTGTTCTTGCCCATGAATCCTTGAAATCTTTCAAATACTCATTAATGAATGAAATTTCTTTCTGCAAATGATACCCCCTTAGCTCATGCATGGTAGGGCATTTGAAGCCTTTTCCAGCGACATGTATGGCATCAAACATAAGTTCATAATATGGTGAACGGGAAGCATTGAAGGGGATATCAGCATCATACCACCATCTAGCTATGTAATCACAAGCAGTCTCCCTCAATTCTTTCTTCCAATGGTCATCTAAAGTGGGTTGCATTTGACTTCTACTAGCTTGAGGACCATGTGCATCTGATGGAGAGGAGGGAGTGAAATAACTTTTGATATTCATATCACCCTTTTTCGTTCTACTCTTTCCCTTTTCTTGAATAGACTCAAAAGAGGGAGGAACATATCGAAAGGGGTTGGATGCATCAGTACAAGGGATAGAGGAAGAACCCTCAAAATCAAAATGGGGGTTGGTAGCCATCATTTTTTTATATCCCTCTTGGTAGCCATCATTGATTCAATGTTCACTTCTTTCACAAAAAACACTCTTTAGGATTTCTAGATTTGCACATAAAATTTAATAAGCAAAAACAAATTTGTACAAGTGAAAAAAAAACCTCCAGGCACAAACTGCTTCCTCAAGTTTGCTCCAAGAAACCAACTCCTCAATGCTGCTCCAAATAGCTGCCCAAGAAGCTCCTCACTCCAACTACAACGCTTGCCCAAGACTCCTCACTGCTACTCCAAAAACAAACTCAACAACTCCTCACAAACTCTCACTGAAATTCTCACTCAAATGCATCAGATGGCTGTGAGAGAATGCGAGGGGTTGAGTGGGTTAAATAGGGTTTGGGAGAGGGGAATGGACCCCAAAGACCAACAAACCAATTACTAAACTCCTTTGAGTCCCCCACACTCAACAAATATTAAAAAAAAATTAAAAAAGGTGTTTTTTTAAGTGACCGGGCTGTTGTACGTAACCTGATTGGGTTGATATGGACTCGGCCAAGCCAACCGAGTTAATACCGAGCCGACCGAGTTGTATAACAACTCGTCCGGCCAATCAGTTCAATGGCAGGGTTGAAATTTCCAACGCTGGCTCGGACCAACTCGGCCGAGTCGGTTTCAAGCCGGCCGTTTTTTAAAACAATGATATAGAAAGGAGCTCGTCCTCCATTAGACACATTCACTCATCGCATTCTATGTGAAGAAGAGGAAGAGAAGAAGTCCAAGAAGAGGGTACAAAGAAAAGGAAGAGGAAGAAGTCAAAGTGCTTGGGCTAGATATCTCTCTCTTGAGAAGGTCGAAGTTAGGGTTTCTGCGCTGGGACTATCTTGTGGTTCAATCTTGGAAGAAAAAAAGAAGGAAAGGCAAGCGAAGGGAGGAGAAGGCTATTCAAGGGAGATTGAAGTCTCTAAGAGAAGCAACAGCAATTGCCATGAGCCAGAATTTCAAATCTACAGTAGGAGGTCGAAGTCATTACAGCAGGAGGCCGAGTTGATTTTGATCTTGGAGGGTATTTGTCTGAGTCACTAGGTCATGGTATTCGTCTATTGAAGAATCTATAAGAAGAGGAGATTTACGGGTTTTCCCCTCAAAAGGAGGGGTTTTGGCCCTGGCTCGTAGCCTATATACTATGTCACTATTCTTACTGTTTTGGTAGTTGTTTGATGTTTCTCACACTATAATAATAAGGTACAAAATTAATAAGTAAAAAGGTAACACAAATAGTTATCAAGTTAAGAGAGTTAACCTACTTACTACTATTGAATTCTCAACAATGACCATGACAAGCATTGGCTGCAAGCAGTGTTGAAAAAATAGTAGTTGTGGTCGGTATTTTCATTGGCAAAAACAAACGAGAAATTATGTATTTTCCAATTGTCCAAGTCAACCTCAACTGGACAAGACAGCCCCACCACTTGAAGGGGTTTGACCCTAAGGTGAAAACCCACCTTTTGACTCATGGATCACATTTGGCATCACATCACACACATCCATTTGACCAATCACAAGGAGTTTTGTTCACACGTGTGAAGGAGAAAGAAGACAAAAGTTTCCAGTGAAGTTTGACTTCTCTTATCTCTAATTTGACTAACGTTGACTTGGATCTTCTTGTTGTTGTTTGACTGAGTTTTTTATTGGACTTGGAGGTCGAATATTCTCTGATTTGTTGATTGTTCATTGATCGAGCTTTTGTTCTTGTTCTAGGTCGTTGACCTCAAGTCAAACCTTGCACTTTGATCAAACTTTTACTAAGGCATTTTCGACTAAATTTCGGCCCTTTGACCGAGCCACTGCAAGCCAAAATTCATCCCTTTGACCAGACTTGAATAGTAAGCAAAAGTGCAAAATTTATCTCTCCTTTGACTTTGTTTGACTTGGAAATTAATGTGGTCAATGGTTGACCTTTGACTAGAATATTCTGATGTATATTTTGATGAATTGAACTCTCTCTCTCTCATAAGGAAAGATTATCGGGTTTTCCCCCCTTGTGGGGTTTTGTCCCAAGTAATTTTGGTGTCTATTGTTTCATTGTCTAATTGTGATCTCTATTGCTCTACTAAAGTTAATGGTTGAAATTTTCAAGTATAACTGCTTAATGATTCGAATGCTCTAAAGAAGTCAAATTGTATCATTGGAAGTAGTTATCAGTTTGAAAATTGCTCTAGACTTGTTTGCTACTAGAAAATAGACTGGCGACAACACACATAGGAAGCTAAAGGTGCACGTACGGGAGTCGTAGAAGGGTCGTACAAGACGTACAACCATATATAGCTAACTCAAGGGTTAATTACGCAAACAACAGAAAAACAACATAAATAATAATAATAAAAAATTCAAAAAAAAATCGATAAGATTTAGCAAAATGGTTATAGTGGGTCTTTGGTACGAAGACAAATTAGATAGAGATTCAGACTTCCTACCTTGGACGGCTAGGGTCACCATGTACTCAAGGAAAAACAATCTCTAGGAGATTGTTGAGACCAAGACCCTGGAGCCGTCAAATCCTCAAGAGAAAGCCCTTCTAACAAAGAAGGAAATAAAGGCACAGAGGGTACTTATGGATGTTGTGATGGATCATTTGATCCATCACTTAACTTAGAAGAAGACAACCAAGGAGATGTTTGAAGCATTAGTAGGATTATATATACTAGAGTAAAACAATAAACAGGAAGATGATATTGAAAGATATGCTTTGGACTACACAAATGACCAAATCTAACGAAGTGATAAGTTATCTGATGAAAATCACACAGATTCGTGATCAGCTTGCAAGAGTTGGAGAAAACGTAGAAGACTCAGAACTAGTAAATGTGGCAATGAGTCGACTCTTACAGGCATGGGATCTGTTCATCAAAGGAGTCTGTGCTAGAGATAAACTACCAACATTTGATAGGCTCAAGGATGACAACATATAAGAGGAAATCAGGTTACAGTAAAAGGGCAAGATCAACAAGAAGCAAATGGCGAGAATGTGGCTTTGATTGCAAAAAGCAAAGGAAAGAGCTCAAGCAGGAGTTAGGAGTCAGCCTCACAGCCAAAGAAGAAGGACTTGACTAAGGTGAAGTGTTTCCCCTGTCATAAGACAAGACATTATGCTTCACAAAGTCCAAAGAGGAAGAAGGGGGTAAATGGCACACAACCAGTTGTAGCTACGTCGACAAAAGCTTAGAAGGAGTTCGCCAGGAAGTTCAAGATGGAATTTACACTTATTTCCTACCTTACTTCGAGCACATTACTAGTGAGTGCATGGTTGCTAGATAGTAGAGCCAAAGACATATGACAAAAGAACAAGAGCAGTTCACCACCTTGACGGAGTGGGACTCAGAATTGGATGTGAAGTTAGGAATTAATACAAAGCATGCAAAAAAAAGGGGTCAGAATAGTGTTATTCCAACTTGAGTCTAGACTCTAGAGGCAGGATGGAAGTGAAGGATGTGCTATGGGCATCAGAAATCAAGTGGAGATTGCTCTTATAGTCTCAATGATCGAGAAGAAGGGGTTTGGTATAGCATTCCAGGATGGACAACTACTAATCAAACCCAGCAATCTAGCTCAAACAGTGGCCACGTCTTTGGAGTTAGAAAGAGCAACCTGTATAGGCTAAAGGGACAGCCTATTCAAGCAACGGCCGGAAGCAGAGTCGTGTAAAAGAACAAGTAGCAAGCAGCTCTGAAGGCTAAGCAACATAGAGGGAGTCAACCTTCAAGTTCAGGAAGGGAGGAGTAATCTGCAGATTCCTCCAAATCTGTTGAGAAGGCCTCTTGGTACAAGATGACCGTACAAGATGTTCAAGAGCAGGAGGCTTCTAGGAACAAGTTCATAGATAGCAGGTCTTCGAGGATGATGACGGGGAAGTTTTCCAATTCAAAGGGAGCAGCGATGGCAGCGGATACAAGTCCAAGAATGGAGTCAGTTCTAGGTGGCAAAAGTACCTCCCTTGCTAAGAGGGAATGTTGATGTTTGTAGCTCGGGTAGATACTTTTGCACAAGCCTTATGTCCAGGAGAGCAGAAGTCACCCATAGTCTCCTTAGATAATTGCTCTAGTGTGAGCAAGATTGCTAATGTAACTTAGCCTAAGTTTTTAACGTAGGAAAAGTACATGCCACCTATTAAAATGTTGGCTTATTGAACTCAAGTAAACTTAGGAAAAGTAAATAATTTACGTTAATGATTATGTTTTAATCTTAGTTATTGATCTCAAATGAGGCGAGATCTAATCTTGGTCGTTAATCACTTTGGAAATTAGGGTTAGGATTAGGGATTTAGCTCAATAAGTAATAAATCGAAGGCTAAGGAGAAGAGAAAGACACACTACAATAGCACAACATTGAGAGAGACATATCAGTGAGCAGTGTGCTAGATCTATGGGGGTGTTGGAAGGCTGGAGATCCAGATCTGCAAAGAAGATTGAGCACCAATATAGGGCAAATCTAATGGATCAAATCCAGGTTTACTTTGTATTTTGTATTTTTTCAGTTGGGCCATTATCCAAGTACGAGAGCCCAAGTTTGTAATATTGTATTATTAATGAAAAACTTTTTTGGGTAGAGTCTGTGTGTTGTTTTATGTTAAAATTGGCAACTAGGGCCAAACTCCATGTGGGTCATCTTATTAATGGAAGCCTGATATTTTTCTTGGATCCCTCTCATTGAGAGGTGTAGGATTGATCTAAAGATCATCCGATTCCGATAAGTATTCATGGAGATATGAATTTACTTGTGTGATGGAACAATTCACCAAGGTCGGCCAACAACCAAATAAACCCCACTTGTGCTCAACGTTTTAGTATAAATAGAGGTGGCCTTCAGGTCATTTCAACACACTTGGGATCTCTTCCTCTGTACTTGCCTTTGGGTTTTAATAGGAGGAGAGATCCTAAGGGATAACGCTGTCGGGCCTGCCCTAATCTAGAGGGCAAAAGCCGGAACTGTTGGGAAAAGCCGAAACTGCCGGAACTGCCGAGAATAGCCGGAATTGCCTAGAATAGCCGGAATTGTCAGGAATAGCCAGAACTGCTGGGAACAGCCAGGAAAGCTGACGCAAAGGGCAGAAACCGGAACTATCGGGAACAGCCGGAATTGCCGAAACTACCGGAACTGCCGGAACAAGCAAGAAAGCTGACGCAGAGGGCAGAAGTCAGAACTGCCGAGAACTACTAGAACAACAAGAGCATCTGTCTCTGAAGGAGAGTAGCATGCAAGGGACAACTAACTAACATTGGGACAATTGTATGGTACTTGGCAACAAATACACCAAGCATGCAATGTTACAACTAGCATGCAAGGGGCAGCTAGCATGCAACAGCAAGCATGCAAAGGAAAACAAGCATGCTAGGGACAACAGCAAGCAAGATGCAGCCAACACATAGGTCAGTATGGCAACATGGTGCAGCAATGGCACATAATGCAGTACAGTGATGGGTACAGTCATGATTAATGAAGCATGATGAGATGAAGCATAGTGATGATGGGTGCAGCATGGTGCAGCACGGTGAGGTGCAGCATGATGACGAAATGCAGCACAATGATAGGTGAAGGAGTCACCTTGGAGAATCAGTTGAAGCAGCATGTCTTCAACTGATCTCATGTATCATCTTCTTAGGGATGATCTATGCTATTATCTAGATAAGTCAAAGTGTTGACTTCTGTTGTAAATGTACTATCTCTCTCTCTATTACACTATTGAAAAACATATAAGAAGAAATGATCAAGGGTTTCCCCACATTGGGGTTTGTCCCTAGCTAGCGCCACATCTTGTGTCCTCTTGTCTTGGCTTGTCTTCTACGATTTATGTTTATGTTCTATCTGTAGTTTACTTTAATGCTAATGTGATTGCTAATCTAGAAAAGATATTGAGCTAACTGTGAAATTGAAATGAATTGCTCTAAGCATAGAACATACCTAAAATTTAACATGGTATCGGAGCTGAGGTGAAGACAATGCCCAAGCAAGAGTGAAAGAGCAATCACCGAAGACAGTTAGGAAAGGACAAAAGGATTAGTGGATTCCTCATCCCCCTTCAAATTCACCAAGGGTGAAATCGAAGCAGAGAATATTATCATAATGGCGCAGCGGAAGTTTCGGATGGCCTACCTAAAAATCACTTCATTAGGAAGTTCGAATCTAAGGGTGGATGGAATCACATAATGGCCTTGGTTGCAATAAGTTCGGCCATTATGTGAAGGAGTGTCCAAATGGCGGAGACACATCTATTGATGAAGATAACAATCATTCCAGAGACATCTTCAATGATCAAATGAATGACAGGTAATGCAGGTCATCAAGGAAATGGCCGACTCTTCAAAGAAAGTAAGGGACCCCAGGTATGAAGAATCAAATGTTGTTTTTGATAAGATAAAGGAGTGTTATCTTGTATTGGCCCTCTCCGTTAGATTCTTTGGGAATCTGGCTTATTGATTGTAGTGCTTCAAGGCACTTCATCGGATAGAAGGGTGCACTCTCTAATATTATTAGAATGGCGCAGCAGAAGTTTCTGATGGCCTACCTAAAAATCACTTCATTAGGAAGTTCGAATCTAAGGGTGGAAGGAATCACATAATGGCCTTGGTTGCAATAAGTTCGGCCATTATGTGAAGGAGTGTCCAAATGGCGGAGACACATCTATTGATGAAGATAACAATCATTCCAGAGACATCTTCAATGATCAAATAAATGACAGGTAATGCAGGTCATCAAGGAAATGGCCGACTCTTCAAAGAAAGTAAGGAACCCCAGGTATGAAGAATCAAATGTCGTTTTTGATAAGATAAAGGAGCGTTATCTTGTATTGGCCCTCTCCGTTAGATTCTTTGGGAATCTGGCTTATTGATTGTAGTGCTTCAAGGCACTTCATCGGATAGAAGGGTGCACTCTCTAATTTGGTAGAGATGGAAACAATTGTGGGATTATACTTGGAGTCGATGCCACCTATCTCGAAAAGGGTGTAGGGAATGTTACCCCTCAATTGAATGAGGGTAACTCAATTCATTTACAGAATCTCTTTTATGTACCTGATTGCAAGAAGAACCTGGTGTCCATTTGGGCAATGGAAGTCAAAGGTTACAAGGTGGCACTCATCGATGGAAAGGTACGTGTTTGAAAATAGAATTTTCAAAAATGTTTTTGAGTTCAGGGTTGTATCAAGTTGCAGGATGGTCCATTGGGGACCATGTCAGTTGACACATCTCATCTATAGCACCGGAGGTCTACTTATTACAGGACCCTACACGATGTGAGTCAAATGGTGACTGGGATGCCTAAATTCAAGAAGAGCATGAAGGTACATGTTTGAGATGTACCGAAAGAAAATCTTACAAGGGGACCATTCCCCTCATGTAGCAGGTCCACAGGTTTGGGACAACCCAAGGGGTTTGAGATTCATGATTGGGAATCTCATGTATACAGGTGGAAGAAAGCCCTCTATGGCTTGAAGTAAAACACCTCGAGCCTAATATGAGAGGATTGATAGCTATCTGATGAAGTTGATATTCACTAAAAGTGAAGTCGATCCAAACCATTATTTGAAGGTTGTGGATGATATACCTCATATACCAGCACCTTCTGAGAAACAACCTATTTCTAACAGGTACAGACCCTCTCACTTGCAGAAATAAGAGGGAGTTGGATTCCAGATGTGGAATCGTAAACAGCAAGCCCGTGACTACCTCGAGGATCTTAACTTTCAGAAGTTATATGGTGATGATGTCGGACCAGATTTGGGAAATGCCTCTGAATTTCATAAACTCATTTGCATTGATGTTCTTGGTGAACTTCCGTCCGGACATATGTTTTGCAGTTAGCATGGTTAGCTCATATTTGGTTGAGCCTCATTGTGGATTGGAACCAAGAATCTTCTGAGATATCTTCGAGGCACAGTCCCTCATGGATTGAGATACACTGTAGGAAATATGAAACTGCATGATTATTTGAATGCTAACTGGACAGGCAGTGTGGAGGATGACTAGAGCACTTCTCAGTGTTGGTTCTCTTTGGATTCTGCTTCGATATCATGGATGAGCAAGAAGCGGAAGTCAATTGCTAAAGCACCGCCAAGACCGAATAAATAGCTAGGAGTATGATCTCGTGTGAAGCTACATGGTTACAGAAGCTCTTAAGTGAGTTGTTTGTACACATGATGAATACCACTGTGATTCTCTGTGACAACCAGAGGGGGTATTCGATTATTGAGGAATCCTGTATTCGATGATTGCTCTAGCAGATAGACGTCAGATACTGCCTTATCTGGGATATGGTAAGTCGATGAGCGAGGAGGCTCCATCGCATTGAGACTAATGTACAGGTCGTAGACATTTTGTCAAAGCCCCGGGGAAAGGTCAAATCTGTGACTTTCCTGAACGACTTGGAGTCATTGAGAGACCTTCTTATAAGGGTCCTGCATGTTGCATGCATTGAGCTCTGGGAGATCTGGGGGGCTTGGGGTACTTACTAGAGTGACATACGACCACAGGGCAACTCACCCTGCCCTAGTGATGCGCTATGTATAGGGTGACAGGCTCAACCTTTCCCTGTGATACCTCGTGGCGACTATGGAACAGGATGATTAGTTCTCCTGTGTGTCGGGGTGATTAGTTCTCCCATGGCAACTATGGAACAGGATGATTAGTTCTCCTGTGGGCCGAGATGATTAGTTCTTCCGTGGCAACTATGGAACAGGATGATTAATTCTCCTATGTGTCGAGATGATTAGTTCTCTCGTGGCAACTATGGAACAGGATGATTAGTTCTCCTATGGGCCGGGATGATTAGTTCTCTCGTGGCAACTATGGAACAGGATGATTAGTTCTCTTGTGGCAAATGTGCAACTAGATGATTAGTTCTCCTATGGGCCAGGATGATTAGTTCTCCCGTAGCGACTGTGGGGTAGGATGATTCGTTCTCCTGTGGACAGGATGATTAGTTCTCCTGTCGAGGCATCCTACCCATGCAATCTGGGACTCATGGGAAGTACCTCTCATCTGATCAATAAGCAGGGAAATGGGGTTAGGGACCATAGTTGTACTATCGATGGACGCATTGTTGTATCTACCGTACTCACTATGCTAGGATAACCTCCATTGATCTGGGATCAATGAAACTGATTTGGGATCAGTATGAATGGTTTGAGACACTCTCTTGCGATATTGATCTGGAATCAATAAAACTGACTTCGGGCCAGTAAGAGTGATGTGACACACTCTCTTCAGATGAAACTGACTTCAGGTCAGCAGAGAATGGTATGAGACATTCTCAATCAATTATTCTTCTTCATGGTTCAGCAGAGC
This sequence comes from Pinus taeda, assembly GCA_000404065.3. Taxonomy (NCBI): domain Eukaryota; kingdom Viridiplantae; phylum Streptophyta; class Pinopsida; order Pinales; family Pinaceae; genus Pinus; species Pinus taeda. Next base: position 202,483 of record APFE031027411.1, on the reverse strand, counting down.
AGTGCAGGGCACTGATGGCAGAAATAGTATAGTCGGACATATGGATCAGCGGATGGAGTTCTCCCTAGTTGAGAGGGAGTGTTAAAATTGGCAACTAGGGCCAAACTCCATGTGGGTCATCTTATTAATGGAAGCTGATATTTTGCTTGGATCCCTCTCATTGAGAGGTGTAGGATTGATCTAAAGATCATCCGATTCCGATAAGTATTCATGGAGATATGAATTTATTTATGTTATGGGACAAGTTGTGCTCAACGTTTTAGTATAAATAGAGGTGGCCTTCAGGTCATTTCAACACACTTGGGATCTCTTCCTCTCTACTTGTCTTTGGGTTTTAGTAGGAGGATAGATCCTAAGGGATAACGTTGCCCTAATCCAGAGGGCAAAAGCTAGAACTGCCGAAACTGTAGGGAAAAGCCGGAACTGTTGGAACTGCTACAACTGCCGGGAATAGTCAAAACTGTCGGGAAAAGCCAGAACTGCTGAGAACTATCGGAACTACCGGGAACTGCCCAGAACTGCCGGAACTGCTGGGAATAACCGGAATTGTCGAAATTGTCGAAACTGTCGGAACTGTCGGGAATAGCCGGAACTGCCAGGAACAGCCAAAACTGCCAGGAAAGCTGATGCAGAGGGCAGAAGCCGAAATTGCCGAAACTGCTAGAACAGGCAGGAAATCTGACGCAGAGGGCAAAAGTCAGAACTACCGGGAACAGTCGGAATTGTCGGAACTGTCGGAAACAGCCGAAATTGCCGGAACTGCCGAGAACTGCCGAAACAGCTAGAGCATCTGTCTCCGAAGGAAAGCAGCATGCAAGGGACAACTAACTAACATTAAGACAGTTGTATGGTACTTAGCAGCAAATACACCAAGCATGCAAGGGACAGCTAGCATGCAACAGCAAGCATGCAAAGGACAACAAGCAAGCAAGATGCAGCCAGCACATAGGTCAGTATGGCAACATGGTGCAGCAACGGCACATAATGCAGTACAGTGATGGGTACAGTCATGATTAATGAAGCATGATGAGATGCAGCATAGTGATGATGGGTGCAACATGGTGCAGCACGGTGAGGTGCAGCATGATGACGAAATGCGGCACAACAATAGGTGAAGGAGTCATCTTGGAGAATCAGTTGAAGCAGCATGTCTTCAATTGATCTCATGTATCATCTTCTTAGAGATGATCTATGCTCTTATCTAGATAAGTCAAAGTGTTGACTTCTATTGTAAACGTACTATCTCTCTCTCTCTCTCTGCTGAACTATTGAAAACATATAAGAAGAATTGATCAAGGGTTTCCCCACATTGTGGTTTGTCCCTGGCTAGCGCCACATCTTGTGTCCTCTTGTCTTGGCTTGTCTTCTGTGATTTATGTTTATGTTCTATCTACAGTTTACTTTAATGCTGATGTGATTGCTAATCTGGAAAAGATATTGAGCTAACTGTGAAAATTGAAATAAATTGCTCTAAGCATAGAACATACCTAAAATTTAACATTTTATGACATTGGATATTTTATTTTTGCTTCCGCTGAATGTTAAGAAACTAGTTGTGTAAGTTATTTAGTAGATCTCACTTCTGCTAGGTTAATAATTCATTGGTGCAAGGTTTAATAGAAACTTAACATGATAAGGGGTATTATTATTTAAGAGAAGCTACATCATTGGAGGCAAGGAATGCCTGATCACAATGTATAACAGTAGAGACTTTGAACTTGTAGCATGGCCTGGCAGCAAAATGGGAACAGTATGTAAACCTTCTTCACCACGGTGAACTTAAACTGGCAGAGAAAGATGACACAATTAAGTGATCAAGGAGTCCGGGGCCATTAAGCTGGGTTATGCTGCAAAGGTTGAGGGGGGTTTGGTAGTGGAAAGAATCTGGTGGTGGAGATACGTATGGAAATTGTCCTGTCCATTAAAAACAAAATTCCTATTGTGGCTGGCATTTGTAATTAAAATTCTAACACGAGACAATGGGCAAAAAGGGGGATGAGTGGGTCAAGGAAGACGTGTTGTGTAAAAGCAATGTAGAAACAGCTGATCATTTACTGTTGCATGCCCCTTCTCCAGATCTGTATGGAATGAGATTATTAAAGCAACAGTGAGCAGACCTAAATGGGATAAATTAACCTTGATAGACTATCTATTGGACTGGTCGACTGACAAAAGCTGCAGCAGCTTACCAAGTAATACCTTGTTTGTTTATTTATGGGATATGGTGAGCAAGAAACCAAATGATTATTCATGATAAGAATTTCTCCCCTGTTCTAATAGTTCATCATGTCAGATTGGCTAAGGAAAGCAACAAAAAGAAACCCAAAGATAAAAGAACCAGAATTTCATTGATGCCAAGCATTCACCATACAAAGTCATGAGGGTTTTTTGATGGAGTATGTCAGAGTGTTCCAGGTATTTGTGGGGCACAAATAACTGAACAGAAATTTATCCTTTGTGGCTTCTGTTTAAAGGAACGGCAGAAAGGGGGTTTAAATCCCCACAAATCTTTGGAGATTCAATGCTTCTGGTAGATTGGGCAACTAAACAATGTAGAATTGGAAATCTAGGCACACAGCTTATCATCATAACCCAAGAAGATAATTATTATGTTTGAAAATATTTCTTTTCAGCACATACATCGAGAGTTCAACTCCAAAAGAGATGAGCTTTCTAAAGAAGCTTTGCTTTTGCAGGAGGGCACCTTGACTGAAATCGGAGGGGACTGTCTCTATCAGCTTCTGCGTTATATCTGTATTAAGAATACTACTGTGTATATGAGAAATAATTCCTTCAACTTCTAGGGATAACTGCCTGATAGTCTTTAACAGTCGGGCAGAGTAATGATGAAGGTCTGCAATCCTTACTGTTAGTCACTAGAATCTTACAAGATATAGAAGAAAGACTGTATTAAATAGGCTTAGCCTTTTAAGACTGTTTTTTGACTGGGCAAAAACAGTTTCAATCCTTTTTCAGTCCTCATGGTACGGTATAATGTATACTTTGATTTCAACCTCTAAAATTTCAAATATCGAATATAATGATTTTTTCCTTTCGAAAAGAAATATACACTAATTTTCTATGTCCATTCAACAATAAGGGTACGAAAACCAAACCTCTATAACACATGAAAGCTTCAGATATATACAAGAATCCGCAATCTCAACACAAGTTGGGTTCTCACAAGCTTTCTTTGCCCTGATACGCCGACCCTCTGCGAGAGTTTTTTTCGAATTTATATAAACAGGATAAATTACAATCCATCTTTTTATGCTTGGTTGAACCTCCTCCATAATTATATCAGATATTCCCTGTAAAGAAAATGCACGGGGTTGCCAACAAAATCAGAGATTTATTTCTAGCTCGATGGGGGTGTTTCTCATTGAACAGATTAAATGAAACAGTTCTCATCCGTCCAGCACAAAACCTAACAAACACGGGAAAGAAAGGAAGAATTATGGAAATCAATATCCAGAAGATCTCAAGGGTATTTGCAGCCAGAGAAGAAAAGTGCATTCTACAGCCCCGGTGGGGGATCTGTCAACTCTTCGTGTTTGTAGATGTTACAGGGCATTGAATTTACATATTACATTCAGGTGAACTGAATATGAAAACCAACACTGACCTATTCGATGATCCATTCTAAAATTCAATTACTAACGTTTAGAAAACAAAAAACAAAACTAAGCATTTCTCACCTGGTTGAAATGCGGCAAGAAAGCCTGTAATTGCTTGGACTCCAAAGCAGAAATAGCTGCCCTTTAGCAAACTGTAAACCTGTCAGCAGAATATGCAATGTTATGCCGTGTTCTCATTCTGTTAATATTAGGAACAATTGTTTCAAGGATATCCCTACTTTCTTCTTTCAAATTATTCCATATAAGAAAGAACTGAGTCTCCATGTTCAAAATGGAGGTTTAAAACAACAAATCTAAATCTAATTTGATGGAGTCAATATAACATTACATTATACAAAATTTGACGATATTGCTAGCGTATTTAACTGTAAAGCTAAAAATATCGCTGGTATACTGGACTGTAAAGCCACACAACACGAATTTACAAATTAGGGTAACACATTTACAAATTAGGGTAATAATAACCATATGAGGGCCTCTCCCCACAAGGAAGCAAATTTACAAATTGCTTAAATAATTATTAAGGCTCTCGATTTAAGCTTTTCCTCTCCGACACCATGTGTAGTTGCATCTCTAATAACTAGTTTGGAGATATCTTCTTTTATGACGGTCCTAAGGAAGGTGAGCTTAGGCTTTACATATCGTTCGGATTTGAGAAAAAGAAGCTTTACGAAGGACCACCCTTCGAACCTGGGCAGAGGTGGTCAAACCACAACCATTTAACAACTCCATAACTTCTTCCAAATTTTGGATCGATGTTATACGAAGTAAGTGATTGTAATGTCTAAAAAGCTTTCGTGATTTCTTACTCTGTTAGACCACATTTGCTGATGAGAAAATCACTTACAGCACCACGCTCTAGTAGAGCCGTCGATGTTATTACAACTTGGTTACAGAGTAGGAATATAAAAATGTCACAGTTATTAGCAAAGTAGATTTATAATTTAACACTCCAGAATTCATTCTTTTACCCTCGTGGAATGATAAGATAAGAAATGATTATCCAAAAAAAAATTATGCATTTTAAACTCAACAAATATTTCAAATAATGTTTATAGGATAAGTTAAGTTTCGATAGATAAGTAATATAAATTATAATAAATTATTTTGTATTGTAATTTATTATAACAATTAAAAAGTTAATATTATTATTATTATTTAATTTTAAGGTCATAGTTAAGTTATGAAATTTTTTTGTTTGTGGGACAAGGGACCTACTTCCACGCAGTAATTTCACTGCTAAGTCTATGAAGGCATACATATTCTATTTCGTTCTCGTGCCAAATTGGTGTATGAGACCCCCTTGTTTGTCAGATAAGGGACCTACTTCCATGCAATGATTTGACTGCTAAGTCTACGAAGGCATACATATTCTATTTAGCTCTCGTTTTGAACACAATTTGACTACTAAGTCTATGAAGGCATATATATTCTATTCCGCTCTCGTTTTGAACATAATTTGACTGCTAAGTCTACCAAGACATACATATTCTATTCCGCTTTCGTTTTGAACACAATTTGACTGCTAAGTCTACCAAGGCATACATACTCTATTCTGTTGTGGTTTTGAACACGTGAATTCTTAGGAGGAAACATGTGCTCTTAACTATTAGGCCCACTCAAGCTCTGTAATAATTATTAATAAATTAATAATTAAATTAATTTTGATTCATGTTAAATTTTGATTTATTAAGTGTTAAGAGAGATCACATTTCTCAAGGTGTAAATATTTCCTCAAATTAAGCACTCGAAAAAAAAGCTTCACTTGAAGAGAATTGTTTCTTCTCGACATATGATTTTATTTTATTTTATTAATGTGATATAAGTTTTATGTGTGTGTTATGAGGCATAGATTAATTGGTTTGTGTGGGGTTTAGTCTCCATTAAGTTTTAGGTTGGGGTTTAGTCCTTGTTAAGTATTAGATTCAAATTTTATGGGGATGTATTTAAAAAGACAACGATAACAAAAACAAAGCAGCAACATGAAGAAGGAGGTGATCGGTTATAGTAGAAAATTTGGGACTGTGGAGGATTCAAAAACTTAATGAAACGTGACCAGGAAGTCATAAACTTTTTCTACCCTGTGAGTCTGATGCAGGGGCATTAGAGCTTCCAAGTAATTAAATCATTGATGAGAAAAAGATTCAAAAAGGGGCCTTAATTTTTTAGAAGAATTTATATTCTTCTATGTAATAAATTGTATTTTCCAAGTTGGTATATTTTATGAGTTTTAGTTTTAGAAAAGTTATGGATAGCTAAGATTTTGTCCATAAGGCAAAAGCAAATCTAACTTCAAAAGCACGAGAGATTATATGGATGATTTATGTAGTGATTTTGGGATTTAGGAAAATTTGATTTATGGAGTGATTTTAGGATTTATAAAAGCTATTGCATTTCTTAATTCTACTTAATGTAAGCCTACACACAATGAGAGAATGGTCAAATGAGTGTAGAATAAGGCCATACAGAGTGAATGAAAAGAAACAAGTGTTTTGAGTATTTTGTATGTACATGTTTTTTTAATAAAATGAAATTTCATATCTTATGTGCATGAAGTGTCTATGTACAGGATCATTGAGTTACTAAAATCTGGAATTGGTAGAATTAAGTGCCTATGTGAGTGAATTGGGCAGAGAAATATTATTGAAGATTTAGTGAAATTAAATTCACTGCATGTATTGAATGGTGGAGACCAGGAATCATTGGTCAATTTCTAATGAGAGATGTTAGCAAACGAAGGCGTGCCTCATAACTATTCATGCAAATGTTGCAAGAACTTTAATGGAGAAGTTGAAGATGCAGGAAAAGTGGATTTTCCTCAAACTCTTCATCATCATGCATCTTTTCCAAGATGTTTAAGACACTTGAATGTCTTCTCCCTTGCTGCTCCACAAATGATAAAGTATTGTCTTCTTCAATTTTGACTTCATCTTCATTATTGTCTTCAAATAAAATTCTTTGGTTTATATCTTCAAAATTCTTACTCTTTTCTTCATTCGGTGCCTTAAGCACTCCTTCCATGCTTGCAACTTTCATGCAGTATTATCCACCAATCCTTGGATTGATCATCCATTCTTCCAACATCCTTAGCTCTTTTTTAAAATTTGTCAGCATTAAGTCTGAATGTTGTTATTCCTCTTTACACTTCCTTTTACTATCTCCATAAGCCAATTCTTCTTTGTCCTCTACAACAGCATGTTTCTTTAACTGTCTATCAACAATCTCTTTGTTCATTAATGTATGGTTTTCATCATGGTTTTCTTCATGAGAGAATGTTCTACCTCATCCTCTGTCATAATAAAATTATGAGTTTATCTTCCTTCTATGCCCTGAGAAGACATTTCTTTTTCTTCCTTCACCTTCATGACAATTCTAGGTGACAGCCCATCACCATCCACAAAATAATCTGCAACCAATATTTGGATTTTCAACCTCTTTTATCTCCTCTATCAAGACATCTACATGTTGATATGAACTATCCAAGTAGTTCATGGGACTTATATAAAGTCCCTCATCTTCATTCTCACCAAACAATGGTCCTTGTTCTAATTCAAAAATTCACACATTCCTCTCAAATGCCTTAAGCTCTTCGCTCCTCTGTTGACTACTTAACCTATGTTTCAGCTTCACCTATAACTTGTGCCACTTCACCTCTTTTTGTAGCACCCATCCACATCTTTGGTCTTCAACATCTTGTTTTAGTAGTTGCATAAGCACATTTAACCATGCCTTCATCTTAGTGATCTCTTTCTCAAATTCCTTATCCCTCGTCTTCCTCATGCCAACTGCTTTGGCATTTTCTTTCATTTGATTATGACTTCTCATTGAACTGTTAACATGACTATCAGCAGTCATTGCCACTTCCTTATTTCATGGACCCTCCTTGTCCACTTGTGTGTTGTAATCTAGCCAGCACCTCACCAAACTATCTCTTCTAAACATGGCCAATGGTTCACTTCACTTGAACCTTATTTCTGAGTGTTCCTTGCTCGCTTGCCTGTTGCATATACATTACTCAATTACTGAGAAATTTCGCTTGTCCTCTTCCTCTTCAGCAATGTTAATTTTGTGTTAGGGTTTGTCACAAATTTCTTCACCTAAGAGCTTTGTATGCTCCTTCTCCCTTTGTCATAACTTTATTGATGTAATGGATGTTACCTGCACATTAATTAATTGTCAAAAAAAACACAAGACAAATAACGTGTCACATCTCAATACATTTGCTCTTTCATTCTTTGCATAAGCTTTTATGTGTTATGTTCATGTAAAAAACTTTCTCATTCATATCTATGTTTCTCAAAGAGCATATTTTTCTCTGATACCACTGTGAAAAGCTACATAGCACATAAAATCGTATGCAAAGGATGGAAGAGCAAATCTATCTAGATCTGACAAGCTATTGGTTTTGGTGTTTTTTTTGTAATTAATTAATGTGTAGGTAGTAGCCATTATAATAGTAAAGTTATGATAGAGGGAGAAGGAGCATACAAAGCTCTCAAGTGAAAAAAAAAATTGTGACGGAACCCTAACAGCAAATTAACATTGATGAAGAGGAAGAGGACAAACTGAATTTCTCAGTAAGTGAGTAAGGTAAATGCAACAACCAAGAGAGCAAGGAGTGCTTAGAGAGAAGGTTCAAGTGAAGTGAACCATTGGCCAAGTTTAGAGGAGATGGCTTGGTGAGGTGTTGGCTAGAGTGCAATGCATAAGTGGACAGGGAGAGTTCACGAAAGAAGGAAGTGAAAATGACTATAGATAGGTATGTCAAGGGCTAAGGGAGAAGCCACAAGTAGATGAAAGAGAATGCCAAAGTAGTTGCCATGAGAAAGACGAAGGATGAGGAATTTGAGAAAGAGATGACTAGGATGAAGGCATAGTTGAATGTGCTTATGGAGCTACTAAAACAAGAAGTTGAAGATCATAGATGCGGATGGGTGCTATGGAAGAAAGTGAAATGGCACAAGTTGCAGGTGAAGTTCAATCACAGGTTGAACATGCAAAATAGGGAAGAAGAGCACATGGTAGTAGAGATGAAGGTTTACATTTGCAAACCGGAACAAGGACCAATTCTTGGTGAAGACGAAGATGAAAGAGTTTATGAGATCTAAGGATCTCATGATTCTAAAACTAAGAGAATGTTTGTGAATGCAAGTCATGTAGGTGTAGATGATGTAGAGTTGCCTCATGGAGGTTATACTAAAGAAATTCCAATTAATAGAATTGTGGATGAAATTCTTACACCAGAGCAAGGAGACATCCTTGGAGAGGAGGGTGAAGAGGGTGATAGACTTACTACAAGTCACATGAACCATTATGGACATTCAGATCAACATGAGGATTTGATGCTTGAAACATTAAATGCGGCCACAAAGCCTTATGATTTTAAATCTAACAAGTTGTTTATAGTTGTAGGTTTTGATAAAGATGGACAACCATCTACAACTATCGAAGAGATAGAGGAAAAACAAAATTTAAATTATGTTCCAAGTGAAGAAGAAGGAGTGTCTTTACAAAGAATTGAAAAAATACATTATCAGAAACTTGTGATGAAGGAAGATGAGGCAAGAAAATCTCATAAAGTGAACAAGATGCAATTGGCTCAAGAAGATAGTCAAAAGGAGGACAATGATAAAGAATAATAGACAAATGCAATGCTTGTAAGGAATGATGAATTTCTTATGCGAGAGAAAGAGATGTAGGGTTCGAGGAGGAAGAAAAGTTCTTAGAGGTATGGTTGGCAAAGGACATAATGTTGATTATGACATGGATAGTACAAATTCAATTCAAAGTAATTTTACTAATTTGTGTGAAAATTTGAAATTTCTTGAGGAGAAATTAGTAAATCAGAAAGTGCATATTCAACTTGCAAAGTTGAGGCTAGAAGAGGAGGAAATTGTCTCGGTAGACAATAATGGAGAGGAAGTTGCAAGGCATGAGCATGAGATGGTGAAGCAGAAGCAGGTGCATAAACCATAATGTAGCAAGAGTCTTGAAACTAGTATGCGCAAAGAAGATGTGCAACAACAAGCTAGAGATGATAGCATGTTTCAGCATTCAAGGACAAAGTTAGATGAGAAAATTGATAAGTTGTGTATGTTGATGAAGAGGATGATCAGGAGAAAGTATAGGAAGGGGAAAAAGAGATCCAACAACAAAGTACAATTGACTAAACAACTTTACATTAGAAAGGCAAGTGGACGAGAACAACTTAGAATTTGGAAGCCTCGAGAATTGAAGACAAAATTAGTAGTAGGACAATCTCATGTAGAAATGAATGCACAACTACAACATAAAGTCTGGGATCCTCGAGGATTCATAAATTGATGACACATGATCAGGAGGTCATGATATTTTTCTACCTTGGGAGTCTGATGTAGGAGCATTAGAGCTTCCAAACCATTAAGTCTTCAATGTGAAAAAGCTTCAAAAAAGGGTTTTTTATTTTTTAGAAGAATTTATATTCTTCTATGTAAATAAATTATATTTTCTAAGTTGAGATATTTTATTATTTTTAGAACTATAAGAGTCATAGTTTTAGAAAAGCTATGGATAGGAAATACTTTATCCATAAGGCAATAGCAAATCTTCCTTATAAAGCATGAGGGATTATAGGGATAGGTTGAGTGATTTTAGAATTTAGAAAAATATGATTTATGGAGTGATTTAGGATTTAGGAAAATCTAATTTATGGAGGGATTTATGGATTGATTTTAGGATCTAGAAAAAATCTATGATGTTTCTAAGCAATTAAAAAAAAAAAAGAGTAAGTGCAAGGAAAGGAGAGAATGGCCAAATGAATGTAGAATTAGACCAAGAGAGGAAGAGAGTTTTTGAGTACTTGTGCATGTACATTTTAATTAATGAAATAGAGTTTCATACTTTCTATGTATGAAATATGTACATCCACGATAGCTTGAAGAATTAGAATTTGTGTGTGAAATTTGGAATTAATATGAAATTAAGTCTGTAAATGGGTGTGTTGTTTAAATACAATTGAATAGCAGAGTTGGTTAGAATACCAGCTAGATCAAGCTTGAATTTGTGTAGAATCCATAGAGATTCCAAATTCTATAAAAGTCTTTATGACATACAAGTGGAGCTTGCAAGGAAAAGTTGCTTTCCCTACAAAGCATTAGAGCTTCCAAGCCATTAAATCTTCAATGTGAAAAAGCTCCAAAAAAGGGTATTTATTTTTTAGAAGAATTTATACTCTTCTATGTAAATAAATTGTATTTTTTTCTTTAAAAAAACGGGTAGCAATTTTCATTAATAAAGCTGGTAACGAACGAGTTCCCTTACAGTCATGGAGAACTCTATCTCATATTTATGCAGATATGAAAAGAAAGAGACCCTATTGCTACCTATCATATTTATATATACTCTTTACATCCTTCAAACTATATATTTTCCAAAAACTCCACAGTACATGACTATCTAACAAAACATGAAATTATATTTTTATAAGATAACAGCTACTCGTGACTTCCAAGCTTGAATTCTTCCTGAGCTTCCTCAGACGACATGCCTAATTCCACACTCTTCCCAGCACCAAGTTCCAGTTCTCGACTTGCAACACCAATGTTTCCCTCTGCCATTGGAGCAGAGCCTTCACAGAGACCGAAGACCTCGTTCAGAACTCCCACAGTGGTCATCTCCACTCGTAATTAAATATTATCCGTTTTATGTTTCAGGTCCAGAACACCAAAATTTAGGTGTTCCATTGATTTTTAGAGCGGCTCCATGTCCTTCCCGAGGCCATATAACTAAGAAAACACAACAACCATGTTTTTATTGATCTCCTTGATAATGTCCTTGACAACCAGCTTGCAAGAATTGTCAACAATTTCCTCTGTTGTCCTGCTGCACCCAAGCTCATCAACATCATTACCACTTCCATTGCTCACAGAAGCCATTTTCCTTGCAATTATCCCTTGCACCAGAGTATTTTGATAATTGACCTGCTTTAGCCAACTACAATATGTAATCGTTTGATCCTTACCAACATTCCTTCCTAGCTTGTCAAGCGTAAATGCATTTTGATACTGCAACAAAGCCAAATCACCTTCTATCCTCTTCATCACCGCCAAATTCCTCTCGACTCGAACAACGATGGTACTGTGATTGCACTCACCTGATATCTCATTTAATAACCAAGGGCAGAGAGACCACTTGTATTGTATCATGACCGACATACTCCCTCACGCCCACCTATTGTTCAATGTCCAACTACCAACACGCTCTCCCGAGAATCTCCTTCGAATCCTCGTCCTACTACCATATTTAATTACTTGTTGTTCCTCATTGATTCTCGTGCTCCAACTCTTACCCATAAGGATTACAATTAATATCTTAATTAAGGGACATGACATATAACACTATGACGGTCTATGAGTAAGGTTATTTATCTAATTCCATTCCTTTGTTGGCTTGCACATCGGTCAATTGATTATTTTTTCTTTTAACGTGGAAGATTTTGAACTCTTCTAATTTTCTAAGGAGATACATTATCCTTATAATTAATGGAGAGGTTTCTGAATCAAGAAGGCCTTCGTTTCTAGAAATACTTATACATTTTTGGATAACCATCATTGAATCACCTATCATGATCAAATTCCTGATGCCTTTTGACATGTTGATCTTCAAGCCTTGCCAGAGTGATAGTGCTTCGACTTGATTGTTCGTGGCTTTCCAAAGCCCCCAAGTGAACTTTATTTCAAATTATTCTTCGAGGTTTTAAATCAACCCTCCCGCTCCAGCCTCCCCAGGGTTACCTTTCGAAGCACCATCAAAATAGAGTTGGTATCATCTTATATTTATTTGCCAATAATCAAAGGAATCCCCATTCAGTCTAATGCAATAAGGAGGAACTTTATGAGGTTTTGAACTAATATATTGGGAGTTTGAAATAGGAACTCTAAGCCACTCTTTTTCAATAATGTTCAAATAGTTCAAATCTGAATTCGCATATCCCCTGGAGGATATCACCTAAAAAAGAAGCACCATTCCTTTGATTACATCATATTCCGGAGAAGAACGTTGATCCTGGAAGATCTCTTGGTTTCAGCAAAGCCAAATCGACCAACAAAGATATTTAGGAATTGCCATCCAACAGTGCCGTAAGAGGGAATTTGTATTCTTTGGTCTAGGTTATTTATGTTTCCAATGGATAAACATCTCATTCCACTCCTCAGGAATTGCTAGAGATTGAACCAAGGGTGAAAGGGAAAACTTCCAAGTTTCAATAGAGAAAGGACATTGACAAAAAAGATGCTTGATAGATTCCTTCTCTCTACCACAGAGCACACGGTGGGACGGACCATGTATATTCCTTTTCCTTAAGTTTTCACCTGTGAGGATCTTCTCATGAACCATTTCCCAGAAAAAGATGTTGACCTTAGGAAGCCCATCCCTATTCCAAATCTTTCCCCAGATTTTTGAAGTAGGAGGTGAGGATAAATTATTTATAAGAAGAACATATCCCTCCTTAACTGAAAATATTTTACTCTTGCCCTCCCTGCCAAATCCAACTATCCAATTTATTGGTGATAATTGGCACAAACCCCTTTAGATGTAGGATCATGGATTGCTAAAGATTCAATAAATGATTGGGCAAAAACAAAGACTTCCACCCATTCCAAATTCCTTGATCATCCCAACTGGAAATGTCAACAAGACGAATATACCCATGCTCTTCCATCCAATTTGAGAATTCCACATACCCAGGTCTTGATACAAGACCAGACAAGGGAGAGCGATCTTTCCAAAGGTGAATACATTTCCAATTACCCAATTTCCAACCCAAGTGTTCCAGCGTAAATGATGCTAAAAATTTACATAGTCTCCATATTTATTATTCTTTCCCCTCCCATAGTTCTCCTTCAGGTATAATAAGACAATTTTTGTGGAAATATTTTCTTGCGAAAGCTTTTTTCCACCACTCATTGGAGTCCGAGAGAAGCCTCCAAACCAGTTTTGCCCCAGGAGCCAATTTCATGAATTTAGGATCCTTTATTGCTAATCCTCCTAAGTTTTTTGGCTATCTTACCAAATTCCAATTGACAAGGTGAAATTTATGGCCATTATTTCCCCCCTTGACAAAGGAACCTTCGAATTAAACTTCTTATTCGATGTTTTATATTCTTTGTAGCTAAAAGGTTAGCTCCCAAACACACCAGAAGGGAGGAGAGAACCGATTTGATAAGAGTAACTCTCCCCGCAAGATTTAGCCACCTAATTCCCCATGATTGAAATATTTTCTTAATTTTTTGCAAGATGGATTCCCAATCCTCCCAATAGGTCTGCTTAAAAAATGTTGGAATTCCAAGATAAGAGAATGAGTTCCAATTGATATCCACAGGAAATCCAAGCAAGTGAGCAGTTACCATCAAAGTCGCCCATGGGTCGTTCCATCCAATCAATTGGCATTTCAGTTTGTTTATCAATCCTCCATATAGAAGGAGATACCAATCCAAAACCTTTTTGAATCTTGAGGCTATCACTAAAGGGGCACCTCCAATCAAGAGAGTATCATCAGCAAAATGAGAGTGATGTATGTCTCAAACATTTCTTGTAATGCTTAAACTAGGGAGAGATCCATCCAACCTTGTAGCCTCAAGATTTCGACTCAGAGCTTTAGCCATTATTATGTATAATAGAGGCAACAAGGGACAACCTTGCAATAGTCCTCCAGAGGCGCAAAATAGGGAGCGTCCCTTCCATTTATCAAAGGATCAATCCAAGGGAAACTAATGCAAACATTAATCCATAAAATAAAGTCATTGTTGAAACCTATTTTTTCCAAAATAAGGAAAAAAAAGGAGCAATTTAACCAATCAAATGCATTTTCCATATCTAGTTTGATAACCATTCCAACTTCTCCTGCTTCTTTGATCGAATGGATTGCTTCCTGAACCAAAATGATATTATCAAGGATATTCCACTAATGCATAAACCCTCCTTGATTCTCAGAGATGAAGGTAAAACGAAGGGGTTTAAATTTGTTGGCGGATATTTTTGTCAATATTTTATAAGAATAATTACATAGCGAAATAGGGTGAATTCTAGAAAAATTGAGGTTTTGGATTCCTTAGGAATTAAAGCAAGAAAGGAATAGTTTTTGCACCCTCCAATCTTCTTTTTGACCCTGTTGTGGTTCAACATTCTAATGAGATCCTTCTTTATAATATTCCAATATAGCCGATAAAATAAAATAGAGAAACCATTAGATCATGGTGCTTTCTCAGGCCCTAAGGACCAGACTACTTTTCGAACTTGTTCTTCCTTTATTTTGTATAAGAGAGACTGACTGGCAGATGGAGAGATAGCCTATGGCAGGGCCTGCAGAAAGTCCTTAGCCATGTCAAGAGGAATATGTTCTTTACTAAGAAGGGTTTTGAAAAAGGAGAAAGCCTCGTTCTTAATTTCTGTGAAGGTGCTAACCTTATGCCTTCCATCGGGCCTTATTTCATTTATTCTATTTCGGTTCTCCCTAGACACAGCTTGTTTATGAAAGAAGGAGGTATTGGAGTCTCCCCCCCCCCCTTTAACCAAAGACTACAGGATTTTCATCTCCACAGATTCTCTTCTTGTTGACTTAATGAGAAAATATGTTTGGAGAGGTCCTTTTCCTATTGAATGTATTTATCTTCTATTTGTGCTTCCTCCATAAGCTAGTAGTGCTCGTCCAGTTCTTGAACTTTGTCTCGCCTTTTTTTCCCTGGAGGTTGATAATTCTCTTTCAACCACTTCCTTGAATATTTTTTTACATTCTTTAGCTTGGATTTCCAAACAAATCTCGAAGAGCCCTAGACAGGAGACATCCAAGCCCTCTTCACTAGATCCCCGACCTCTCCTAAGAGGCCCCAGTCTGCGTTGAATTTGAATGGCAGCAGCCTAAGATTTTCAACCTTCTCCATTTTAATCATAATAGGGTGATGGTCGAATCTCCTTGAGCTTCTATTGTTGATGAACATTCAAGACCTTTAGATAGCCAGTAGTTCCCAATCTTAGGTTTAATGTCTATCCTATCCCAACTCTCTATTATCTTCTTTGTTATGTCTCTGAATGAATCCCTTACTGTAGTTCCTCCTCCTTTTTTAGTGATGTTTAGGACGGTGTTAAAGTCACCTCCCATCACACTATTTGGATGTTGGTTCCTACCTTTTAGAACTTCTAAAGAGTCCTAAAATTTAAACTTTTTAAGTAAATCACGGGAGCATAGATATTTATGAAAGGGATTCCTTCTCCTGTTTATCTTACCTCCAAAAGAATCATCACCCAAGATTTCGTTTTTATTTCTTCTACAAGGGAGAAGTTATTTTTTGACCAAAAAATTCCTTGTCCTCTAGAAGCCCCTCTAGATGATTGAACAATCCCAGAGCATTCTTTCCAGAAAATTTCAGTTGCTTTGAATACCTCAGATTCCTCTAGCTTTGTTTCTTGAAGAAAAACCACCATCAAAGATTCTTATTTTATTATGTCTCTCAATGTTAGGTTTTTAGTAGAGTTTCCTAGCCCCCTGATATTCCAGGGTATCACTTTCATTTATTGGAAGTGGTTTGAGTGAATCCACCATCCTTTCCATCCTTGTTTTTTAGAACTTTTCCTTTGAGAATTTATGAACTGACTAATTGGTTTCCTAGTTTTTTATTCAATTCGACTTCTTTTTCTCGAAGTTCCCTCTGATTGGGTTTGCCTTTTCTCTTTGAGTTTCTTGTTTCCTGCTTGTTGCAGTGTTATGCCCAGGATAAGTTTTGAGTCATATGATGAGTAATGACTCTTTCTATATCCTTGCTCACACTGCTTGAAGGTTCACAGGGGGGGTCTAGGACTGGATCCACCTTGCATGGAAAGGCTTCAAGTTCGACATCATTCAGACTACTCTCTGTTACTATTTCACCATCCTCGACTATCAAATCCTCATCCTCACTTCTTCCATCTTCATGTTGGAGAGGAGCTTTCATCTCAACATTTAAGGCACTAAGAACATTAAAAGGATTTGACGAGGAAGGAACTATGTTATTAGCTATTGTTTCTTGGGGCTTTTGGGTTCCTTTTCCTTTCATAGCTCGTTTTTTTGGTTTCTGTCAATGTTCCTCCTGTGCAGTAGGGGTATCTAGGCTTTTGTTTTTCCCATATTTGGAGCAATCTCTTGAAAAATGTCCATATTCACGGAAATATATGCATTTGAAAGGAATTTGTTTGTATTCCAGTATTTGTCTATGTTTCCATTCTCCCAAATTAAATTGTATTTTTTGATATGAGATATTTTATGATTTTTAGAACCAAACGAGTCATAGTTTTAGAAAATCTATGGATAGGAAACATTTTATCCATAAGGCAAAAGAAAAACTTCCTTATAAAGCATGAGGGATTCTAGGGATAGATTGAGTGATTTTAGAATTTAAAAAAATATGATTTATGGAGTGATTTTAGGATTTAGGAAGATCTGAATTATGCAGTGATTTATGGGTGATTTATGGAGTTCTTTTAGGATTTAGAAAATTTATTGCATTTCTTCATTCTACTTATTGTAAGCCTACGGGAAATGAGAACTGATAGTCAAATGAATGTAGAATCAAGCCAAGAGAGGGGTATTAGTGTTTTTGAGTATTTGTTTATGTACAAATTTTAATCAATGAAATAGAGTTTCATACTTTCTGTGTATGAATTATGCATATGCATGATCGCTTGAAGAATTATAGCTTATGTGTGAAATCTAGAATTAATATGAAATTGAGTCTTTGAATGGGTGTGTTGCTTTAAATACAATTGAGAAGTATAGCTCGGTACAATTCCATTTGGAATTCCATCTAGATCAAGCTTGAATTTGAGTAGAATCCATAGAGATTCCAAAATTTGTAATAGTCTTTATGAAATAAAAGTGGAGCTGGCATGAAAAGTCATATTTTTCCTACATCAAGTCCCCATTAAGTATTAGATTCAAATTTTATGGAGACAGGTTGAGGGTGGGAACCAATTGTGGGAGTTATATTGTTCCAAAGGCATCCAGGGTCAACCAAGTTTCACACAATCCTAGTGACAGTATCTCACTATTGAACAATTGTTCTTTCATCCAACATTGTGGCTAACCCTCACCTAGGAACAACATAGCCTTGGATAAAAGAAAAAATAAAGAAATAAGTTCTTTAAATGTTTGTAAGAGAGGTGGAATACATCATATTTGACATTTTAAAATAGTTTTTATGACTTTAAAATGTTCTCTCCTTATGTGGACATGTTATATAACTGTATGTGAGAGAGAGGGAATAATTAGAAAGATAATAAACACTAGAACACAACATGTTTGGTGCTTTAGAATAGTTTTTATGACTTGTAAGGCCCCTCTCCCTTTGTATGTTATCCCACATTGTGTCAAGTGGGTGAGTGAACATGAAAAATGAAAGGGATAATTAATAGTGGAATACGTCGTTTTCCACATCTTGAATAGTTTTATGACTTTAGAATATCCTCTCCTCTTATATGTTGTCCACATTGGTTGTGATGCCTCATATCTAGTGGCATAGAAGTCCCAACATACGACAATCGTTATGTCAATGAGGGTGTCCATAAAGGTATTGTTCTACCTATTAACAATAATTGATTCATTGTGAAAAGAATTTAAGTTCTTGCCCAATCTCCCATTATTCCCCTTTAGGATGTGTTGTGTCGATGTGTCGGTAAAACAACCTATAATTATTGTTTGGTGTTGTATGGATGCAAAACAAATATATGTACTTCATTAATGTTGCATTCTTGTCAAACTTCTTAATCCAAGTAACTCAAGATACTTTACAAATATCCAGACTCTAAGAGCTCTCACTTGAATATGATTAATATCTCTTCAAGAAATGTGCAAATAAGTTTCTTTGTAATAATGAAATTTTTTTACATGTTAACATATATAAAACCTTGAATTATAAGTTTGAGGATTGAGTTTAACAAAATATACATGTAACATCAATTGAAAGAAAGAGAAATTGAGCCTATATTAATGTAGTGAAAGCCCATAATCAACTCAACCAACTAATCATTTCATAAATAACTTGATGGTGGCAAGCTAAGTCTATATATGTTGTGAAAAAACACACATACACGAGACAATAGTATATTATCACCCCTCATATCCAAGAATGCTAAAGATATTGTCCTCGGAATTTAAACTACACCTTAGAATGATGTATAACCAACTTTACCAGTGAACTACTTTTATAGTGCAAGATAGTAAACACATAGATATACACATGTGTGAGATTATTGGGTATTAACACCCTCAATAACCATGAAGGTTAAAGCTCTTTTCCTAGGAGTTGAAATTGACCTCTGAAGTAATGTAACAAATACTTATAACTAACTCCACCAACAAAACACTTTAAAAGAGACCCAAATATGGTAGGCTAAATCTAAATGCATTGTAAACATGCATATGCATACAAAAAAAGAAGAAAAAAAGTGGGGTATTATCACCCCAACATTCCAGAAGGCCAAATCTATTATCCCATGAATAATATAACAAAGCCTCATATTGGGCTAGATCTAATTGCTAAAGAATTGAAGATGGTCCAGAGGAGCACTAGGGTTTCTTACGAAGTAGAACGCTTTTACATCGAGCTTATGCTCCCCTTTGATGCTCATGGTGATCCACTAGCGGGGATTGCATATTACGATGGGTGTCAGAGGAGGGCCACAGAGTCACGTTGGGGATATGATCGGATAAAGGTTGTTTAAAATCGAAATCTCACGCAACCAGTGGGGCCTTGGTTCTTGTCATTTTTTTCTTTGTCGAGATCACTCCCATGCATGAGCTCTTTTTTGTAAACCCATATTTGTCATTTCTTTTTTGCTTTCTTGCAAAAAATGATACAATAAAGTTTTGTGGGGATAGTTGGGGTTTGAGTTTCATGTTTATCACCTTCATCTTATATCATTGCAGCAAAAACATGCATCTGCAATTATTTGGCATAGTTCGAGTAGAGGAGATTGCTTCTTGGGGGACATTGTGGAGGCCATATATGCTTTCTCTCTCGTTTATTTGCATGGATCAAGCTGCGAGTGCTTTGTGGCTTAGGAAGATATGGCATTATTCTCCTTACAGTCTGAGAGAGATGGGCATGGATCGTAATAGTTCTCAACTGTATCATGGGCATAAATGAATCTCATAACTGAATCCCACTTCTTTGTGCTTAAAATCTCGTTTCTCATAATACAAGTCTAGATCAAAAAATGTCTTTCCAAATTTATGTAAAAACCCTAAATGGGAAATCACTTCTCTTAGAGGTTCAGGCCTCAAATCTAGTAAAAGATCTGAAAAAGAAAATCCAAAGGCAAATATGTAGAGTTTGATTTACAAAGGAAAATTGTTACAATATGTTATCTGATTGAAAGACTATGGCATTGGACGTAATTCTACAATCATCATAAATATGAGGTTGCAATGAGGAAGTCTGGGAACTCTAATAATAGAAATCCAATAAACCCTACTGGATCTATTTCTTTCAAGGATGCATTGAAAGGGAATCTTGTCGTGCTAGCTGATCAGGTCTACAATCTGCAAGGACCTTACATCATTGAGCAAATGGACAAGGTACCAGTTATGGACATAAAAATCCCAGAGGTAATATCATATTTTGTTGGCCTACAAACTCTGGCATTGATTTGTCGTTTTAATGGTTTTTAGCCAAAAATTAAAGACTTATATCGGTGGGTATACTCCTCTTGGAAAACAAACTGTGATATCTACTTATGCTCTAAAGGCTTCTTCATCGTACAAATTTTTCACATCAAGATCTTGAAAAAGTTCTAAATGAAGCGTCATGGTTTTTAGGTAAAGGTTGGCTCTCTGGTAACAACGATGCGAGATGTTTGGGTGAGGTTGTCTAACCTCCTTCTTCCTTTTTGGCACCATCAAGTCTTGGCGGATATCAGAAACAATTTAGGATAGAATAGGCAAAGTTATTTTTACTTTTGCCAAGATATGTGTATAGATCGATCTTACCAAAGGCCTTCATGATCGACTTCTCATAAAACATGAGAATTTCCAATGGTCACGGGTATTAGATTATGATAATAAAACTCTTATATGTCGATCTTACTTTTAAATATGACACTTGCAAAACACATGTCCACAAGCTAAAAAGGCCCCCAAAAAGAAAAGAGGTGGGCCTCGAGGCCAACGGGATGACAGTTCCCTCACACCCCTTAAGATGAAAGAGAAGAATATGAAGAAACTACTCCAAACATAGAAGCTCATACTCAAACTGACAGCTAATCAAATGGTGTGGAGGGGGATCAGTCATAAGTTGTGGCACCTAGCCATAAGGGACCTGAATCAACAAATATCACAGTAGCAAAGTAGTGGAACATGCAACAATCCATAGAAACAAAAATGGGAGGCATAAGGAGACCCCACGTATATGAGAGTCTAGACTTAGATAAAGAATTCACCTCGCAGGTAGATGGCAATCAAATGGCATTAGTACCAACCACTCCCAATCAAGGATTTTGGCGAAAGGTGGATAAAAAGACAAGAAACAAGGGGGAACTAAGTGATTTTTATCACACTTAACCCTAACAATTCATGTAATTTTATATATTCTCTCTCTCTCTCTCTCTCTCTCTCTCTCTCTCTCTCTCTCTCTCTCTCTCTATATATATAATATATATATATAATATATATATATTATATATATATTCTTTTCTATTGGACATCAACCGTTAGGTTGATATGATTGAATTCTTTTGCGCATCTACAAAAATTTAATTTTGTTCCTTGAATAAAATTACATATTTTCTCCGGGAAAAAAAAGCCTCATATTTGTATTGACATTCAAAACTCTATCCCATAATACACTTAAGGGTGTATAAGCAAAATGTAATTTTGAATCATTTTTTAATGAATGAAAATTACGAATCTTTTCCTATGGAAAAATAAATAAAGCCACTATGGAATCACACTACACCACTTTGCCCTAGATTTTTCAATGCAAAATTGGATAAAACACTTTATTACGAATAAGGAATATTTCAAGGTGGTGATGGTATGGATTTGACTCTTTTCTCTCTCCAAATAATTTTGGGAGGAAGAAACTCTTGAGTGAATAACAAATGTGCTATAACACTTTGTCAAAATATCTAAGGTCACTAGAAAGGGTTGATATACAACCTATGCTAGGATTTTTATGTATATCATCATATCACAACCCCTCTTAGCTTCCATTGATATATATTATCTCGATACATCTTATAAACAATCATTGGATTATGAATGCATCCCATTTAGGTGATGGAAATGCCATGAATATGACCACCTCTTCAAAAATTATCCCATGCAAAAACTAGAACCTGCACAGAACTTAGATGCTCAAATAAACCATGATGGATTTATAAGGACAAGTTAGCAGCAAAGACAACCCCAACAATAATAGCCACCCATGGAAGATCCAATGGTTTCGACTCACGATATCTTCAAGTTGTTGTCCAATCAAGAAGTTCTCGATTCCAGAGAAGTAGCCCAAGCATCCAAGTAATATTCATGCAACAAAGAGTAAACAACTACAGTTTTTTTAAGTTAGCTAGGAAACGTGTTCTCCACATAGGCTTGGAGATAACATGTGGGAAAATTTCCTAAAGTGACTTGGGATTTAATTTAACTTTATGAGATATAAAGTTAATGAGAAAAGTGCACTTTATTAATGTCAATGAGAGATTAAAACATAGCCATTGGATCAAGAGGGCCCACAATTAAATTTCAACCCTTGATCTCGGAGGCTAGATGGAAGGCCAAAGGACACCCCTCTCTTGGCTTTATAGTGGCATGAATCCCAAGAAGAAGCTCATTCTAAATGTTGTATGATAAACTCATGAGAAGGGAGAGAGGTCAAGCTTAAGGAAGGAGGATGAGTTGTTGAGTACAACAGTCAAGTGGCACAAATTTCAAGATAAGAGTGATGCCACACAAGGTAGTGAGAGAATTAATTGTTAACCCTACAATAGTCAATTTGTAGTATGTTCATAAGCTAAGGGCACAAAAATCAAGGTAGAGAAGTGCCATGATTTTATAAGGAAGTGTTGTATTGAATAACAATTGTTTGCACTTTTTTCAAAGCAATTTTGGTATTGATTTGGTGGTTGTACAGTTCGTACAAGATGTATGATTTGGACAACAGAGGGCATGCACTTTTAGGTAGGTCATACAATTGACTTGGGGGCTATTTTGTGGCTTAGAATTTGAGATAAGTCTATAATTTCATTGTTGGTTATATTTAGTTGTGTAAATATTGGTTGTTGAAGCTTAATAATAAGATCCTCCCTCTGCTAAACTGGTTTTACCTCTAGGTTTTTTCCAAGGACTTTTGTCAAAAAAAAATTGAGTACAATTTCATGGTTTGTTGATTTATAAGTTTAGAAATTGTTATTTGTGTTGTGGTTCATAAAAATAAGAATTGAGTTTGTTGAGTGAAAGCAATTTTTGGAGTGTAATTTTTATTCGAAATGCAACTTGAGTGTTGGCAAAGTGTTTGATGAAAGTTCTACAAGAGAAATTTGAAATGTCATGAATTTCCTGAGTGGTTTTCTAACATGGTATCAATTTTTGGTTGCTTAATTTGAATCAACAATTGGGACAACACCATGTACTAAGTTCTTTCTCATAAATTGAAAGGATTTTTTTCTTGTAATAGCTATTGGTTTGAGGTTTAAGGACAAAATGGAAGGAGCTTCAAATTTGAGTGCTTGGAAGGAGTGGATTGTATTGATATTGGAGGAGAATGAGGTGTGGGACATCATGCATAATGTGTGTGTTGTTCCTCAAGATCCAGTTCAATTGGTAGTCTGCAACAAGAAGAAGGTGAAGGAAAAGAGAATTATTCTTAATGCAGTCAAAGAACATGTGATTCCTCATATCACAGGTAAGTCTCATGCATTTGAAATTTGAGAATCACTTTGTAAATTATATCAAAGTTAAAATCAAAGTAGAAAAATGGTGCTTAGAGAGAAACTAAGGAGCAAGATGACAAAAAATGACACAATCACTTCATACCTTACCGAACTAACACAAATATGTGATGAGTTGGGGCTATTGGAGATGGAGTGGCTAACTCTCAGCTAGTTAGAATTTGTGCATGGGATTCTTACTAGGGAGAATTTGCCTAGTGGGAAAGACATTAGGATGATTTAATGCAGGAGGAGTTGAGACTTGGGGGTTCCTCTTCAAGCCAACAACTTGGAGATTATGAGGAGAACATGGCCCTTATAGTTAAGGGTAAGAAGAAATCCAAGAAGGGGCCCAACGATGGGGCCAAGAAGAAGGGTGAGAAAAAGAAGGATATGAGCAAAGTGAAATGTTTTTCTTATCATAATATGGGACATTATGTCATGACTTGCAAAAAATAAGAAGAATAAATATGTTGTGGCTTCAACAGAGGTGGATGAGTTTTCCATATGCTTTGAGGAGGAGTTCTCATTGATTGCTTGTCTTGTTTTTAGTGCATATTCCTCATATGCTTGGTATGTTGATATTGGATCCACATTCCATACATCTTGTGTTAGAGAGTGATTTATTGATCTCAGAGAGGATGGAGTTGTTCATAAGGCAATACTTGGAGATTACACCATGGTCAGGGCAGTTAGGCATGGGATTGTTTCTTTTGAGAGAGAGTATTTGTCGCCTATGACTATGAGGGATGTTTTGTGTCCTTGGGTTGAAGAAGAACCATCAGTTTCTATGATAGAGGATAAGGGATTTGAGATGTTCTTAAGATGTGGACAAGTACTCATATACCCCAAGGGGTCTAGCATCACTTTGGCTAAATTGATTGCGATCAAACATAGGAAGTTATAGACGCTCACATTTGAGCATAGCCATGCCTTGATTCACAACAACAACAATAACAAAATATGTGTGAACTATGGTGTAGGAGGATTGGTTCTTGGGGAGACTGTCACATAATTTCCTGAGTTCAGCATGAAGCATCAGGATGTGTGCAAAGGGTGTTCTCATGGTATTACACCAAGACTACTTTTTCAAGTAGTGATAGTGGGACGATGTGTATACTCTATTTGGTTCATTCTGATGTATGTGGTTTGATGTCTTCAGTTTCTCATAGTGCTTATAAGTATTATGCTATTTTTATAAATGAATTTTCTAGGAAGACCTAGATATACTTTAGGAAGACCAAGGGGGAGGTCTTTAAGTAGTTCCAAGAGTTCAAAGCTATTGTGGAGATCTAGATAGGGAGGAATATTTGGGTGTTGAGGTCGGATAATGGTGGTGATTATACCTCCATTGCCTTCAAGGAGTTCTATGAGAAGGAAGGCATCAAGAGAGAGTCGATAGTACAATAAAACCCTCGATATAATGGGGTTACAAAGAAGAAGAACAGGGCCATTGTGGGAGCATCTAGAGCCATGTTGTATGATCATAGTTTATTGTTCTTTCTTTGGGATGAGGCTTGTAGCACCACAATATATGTTCAAAACAGGAATCCTCGTTGTGATTTGGGGAGGAAAAGTATCAAGGAGGTTTTTTGTGGGAATAAGCTTGAGGTTGGGCACTTTCAAATCTTTTGGTACCTGAATGGTCACATGTCCCTTCAAAGAAGAGGAAGAAATTAGAACCCACTACAGAAGAGGGTATCCTTGTTGGGTATAACGAGACTTTGAAGGCTTATCGCATCTAAATCCCTTCCTTGAGGAAGGTTATTTTGAGGAGGATAGAGCCTTTCAAAGATCTTTGAAGGGAGAGCAACAAGGACCTCAGGCACGGGTTCCTCAGACCATAGGCCCACAAAGTTCGTGAGGTATGAGTACAAGGTATGAGTACATTTGGAAGCACTTATAGACTAGTTTTAGTTCTCCACAAACTTTTAACATAGTTCAAAAATTTCAAAAAAAAAAAATAACACAATTATCCACAAACCTTTTCTTTTCACTAGTTTTAGTGGTCACTGGATCCCAAAATGTCAGTTCACGGGGTATTGGCACACCTAGTTTAACATTGCAGAGCACTAGTGTACAGTCACACCCAGTTTATCATTGCAGAGCACTAGTGTATAGTCTTCAAGTGTACAATCTTCATCTACACCTTTAGTAGATGAGGACGATGGATAAGATTATTCCACTCCACTGAGGAAGAAATTCAAGAGGCCATAAGCCCTCTTGAAAGAATTTGAGTCAGTGGGTAGTCTCAAGAGTGTTATTAGAGAGAGTAAACCACTAGATAGGTTTTGTAGTTATTTGGTTATAGTGAGCAACATCCAAGAGGCATAACCTTATTAATATGAGGAGGCAACATATCACACTATAAGGAAAACACCTTCTAGTAGAGGTTATAACAGAGGTTTTTAGTGTTATAAAATTGGCAAAAATTGTCAAAAAAATATATGCTAAAACATTCATTTGCGTTAGCGAATGATTTAGAGAAGATTATAACGAAACTTCATCACAACTAAAAAAAATTGGGAGGCCGAAGATTTTAGTGGATGTTTTTTTAGCAGCGCGCTTCATGGAAAAATAACATCGGGTTTCATACATAACTAAAAGCATTGAGGCGTTGAATGCAAAGAACATTTGGCGGTTGAAATGAATATTGCCTCGGTGCTTATATATTAACAAAACACCTAAGGGCATCCTTTTTAGGAACGACACTAGGGCAAGAAAAAATATCGCAGACCTAGTGCTTTTATTTAAACTTGTAATTTCAATGTGTATGGTTTATGTAAAAGCATTGGCATGCTAATGATATAGACAATTAGGTGTTGTTAATTTACATAATGCACCAGGGCTAGAAATAATAATATGTAGCACCAAGACGTTAGTTCTATGAAAGCACTGGTGCTTTAAGAATTACAATGCACCAGGGTATTAACTGCAAATAATATCGATGCTTGAAGAATTAAATGTCTTGGGGTTGTGGTTTTCATAAAAGGCACCAACCATGGAAAAAATGTCAAAAACAGTGCTTTTATATGTCATAACGCACTGATGTGTGTTTATCTTTGGAACACGTCAGTTTTTTGCATGAGATTTTCTCTTTTTTAGAAACATCGACATGTGACAGTGCAATTATTGTGATTTTTAAATATGTTATTCATTGAAAAATCAACATATATATTATAACGATATTCATATAAATTAAATTTTGATTAGTGCATTTGTATATTGGACTAATTTGCTATATTGTCAGATTTCACATCTCTTCATTATAATATTTAATTATTCATATATTTAATGAGTGGTCTAACATTTCACAACGACATTTGATAACACAATAGAATAAATTAAAATGTATTTTATTATATATCACTAAGAGGCTCTTTGTCATATAAAATGGGATTGCTATAGGCAACCCCTTGTCATTCAATTATGACACTATGTCCATTATATTAAACAAAATGCCTTGTTTTGACAAACAATTATCTCAAAAAATACAACAACTTGCATGGATATCCAAATAGATCATCATTCTTTGTTGGAACTGATATCATTGCTCGAGCTACTTCCATGAGTTGGGTTATTTGGACGACTATTTTGTTGATCACAATGATTATTTTAATCTTCTTGATCTTTTTCCATCTCAAAACATAAAAATAAAGTGTAATGAGTGTATCTACATTGGTGAGAATAATGAAAATTAAAATAAATAATATGCATCAATGTAATTCAAATAACAATGTACCATAGCAAGAATTGACTCATGAACTGTACATATGGTTTCAAAACCAAGTCTCATGCCTTACTGCAACAACTCTTCTATTGGTGTAGTTCGATACCTTGTTTCCTACAAGTTTTATACCCCAATATAGATCATAGATGTAATATGAAGGATTTTTTTTGTTCTATTAATTATCAACTCATAGAAGTAAAACAAAATAGACACTCACGAATTCCAAAATTAATTTTGATATGCCAACATATACTCATAACCCTTATTTAACTCAATGTCAATAAATTCTTCTGATGACTCTTTTTTGCATGTTAGCACCTATTTGAAGACATTCAAGGATCGTTGTTGTAAAACAACTTAAAATATACAAAAATGAAACCTTGGGTTGTTATAGGGAAATATTAATAATTAATCACAAACTTTGATATCAACCATTTTCTTCCTTGTCGTCTTATTTTATGTGCTGAATAAGTTTCATTTTGTTTTCTTTTATGCAAGAAAATACTTGAAAATTAATATTTAATGCTAAATATTACAGAGTATGAGTAGGAATGTGCCAGTGATCAAACCCGTGCTGCTAGATCTGAATGGCGGATCTGATTGTTGTGACTGCTACAGAACCCAAACTGTTGGATCTGAATGGCGGATCTGATTGTTGCGACTGCTACAGAACCCAAACTGTTGGATCTGAATGGCGGATCTGATAGATCTGATTGGCGGATCTAATAGATCTGTATGACGAAATTGATTGTTGCAACTGTGACAGAACCCAATCTGCTAGATTTGATCTAGCAAAGATGATGCGTGATCTAGAGAGAGACAAGGGAACTATGGTCTCAAGGAGTGTTAGGTGCTACAAATCGCAATATACATAAGGGTCCGACAATAGTACTCAGCCCAATCTTTTAGGGCACTAACCAAGGAGGATCAACCATACCCTTAGTTGTACAACCCGACAACCCTATCGTACGCGTGAGTAATCTCCCCGAGTGCTGTTCTCAGTGTACTGTAGTAGCAAGACGACCAATGGTTTATCTATGGCAAGGTTTCAAGAGAGTCTAGGGGGCTTTCGATATTGGCAGCACCACAAAGGAGAAACATTCAAATCCCTATGCATATTACATCCATTGCCCATCCCCGCCTCAATCTGGATGGAGGTTTCTATGGATTTCATTATGGGTCTTCCGAAGTCAGGCAACAAGTCAGTCATCATGGTGGTTATGGACAGACTTTCTAAGTATGCTCATTTTTGCGCCCTATCCCACCCTTTTACACCAGCTTTTGTGGCTCAATCTTTCATGGCCCAGATCTTCAAATTGCATGGCATGCCCACTTCCATTATGTCTGATCGTGACCCAATCTTCACCAGTAACTTTTGGCAGGAACTCTTCAGGCTACAAGGTACCCAACTACTAGCTAGATCGAGTGTTCACCTTTCTTTGGGATGGTTAGATGCACGTGCATGGTACCAGTGGACTACTCTTTTGAGTAGATCTTATTATTTGTGTTCTTCTTATGTTTCGGGGACGAAACATGTCAAGGGGGGTGGAATGTCGTATACTTAGGGGGCATAATATGGGGTATAGAGGGAGGTACCCAAGGGAATAATGCAATAATGGGATGGGCCATAGTAATAAATAAGGTGGTTAACCCGTATCATGTAAGGGACCACAAGTAGTTAGCAATAATGTAATAAGCCCATGGTATTAGATAGATGGTATTGAGGGAACCATGGGAATGCCCCATGGTATTGTATGTATGAGGCCAATATAGAGGCTAGAGACTCCCCATTGAGGGATGTCAAGGATTATTGTATGAACAAGCATATGGCTTGTGGAGTGTTCTCCTTCCTTAAGGAGTGAATGTATGGTGTTGCCCTACCTTAAGGGTTTGATCAATAAAGAAACATCTCTTTCTATATTCAAATCCTATTATTTCTGGGTATATTTGTGTTCTCATATATTTTTCAGATCAGATCTATAACAATTTATATGTACAAAGTCAATCATAATTACATACATTTGAAGCACATTGTTGTAATAAGATGGCTCCTACTGCAATGCAATTATGTCCATTTCTTTGACCATCCCCTTATACACTTTTTTGGACATTCCTATTGGCATGTTTTGCATATCAGCTTGTTGATCCTTTAGGATTTTCATAATCTTTGTGGAAAAAAATTAACAAACTATTTTTATATTGATATATGAAAACTAAATATAACAAAATTGATATTAATAAATGAATGGTTTGTAGTAATATATACATATAATTATAGAAAATCATTTTAATTAGGAATATCACCTTTCGAATGATTTTTGTTGTTGTTGTTGTATGTTTTTGCTATTGCAAGTATGACAAGTCTCATTGACCATTACTTTCGAAATGCTTCTTGTAGTTTAGATATAATTTGATTCTTGGAATCATTGAATTGGTTTTTGTATTATAAGTGGAAAGTACATCTATACGTTCTTTCCATTATAGCCCTCATAGTTTTATAATAGAAAAAATCCCCCTCTCATTAACCTCCAACACCACTCCGCATGATTAAGGACCAATTCATCATCATTTACATGTTTTATCATTTTTCTTTTCTTAGAACGATATTGATATTTTCTTCATTGTTGCTCTTTGTAGAACATTAAACATATGTGAATTAATAAATTGTTTGAAACATGTTATTTAATATGCTTAAGTATTAATGAAAAAAAAATCATACTTTATAGAATCTTTTCATTGACTTAATTCATTGGCCTTCTGCAATTTTTCTGGCAGGCTTTTACACTCTTTTGCACTTAGATAAGAAATAATCTTATCGACCTTTTTCATTTTGTGGCTCTGCATGACACATATTAACCAATACATATTAGTCGAACTTCCATATAGTTCAAACCTATTGATTTTGTAGAGATGTACAAAGAACTTGCCCTTTCTATTTTTTTGGATGTGTTATCATTGTGTCAATCAATATTTTTGCTACTTGATTTTCACATATTTTTTTTTATCAATATAACCTGTATCATTCAATACAGAAGTTATTAAATATATTTATACATAAATCAAATAATTTTCAGCCAAAAAGAGCTCTAGTAACTGGTGTTGTTATTGAACCAAATGCCCTAACATGTTTAATATACTAAACACATTGGGCGTTTAATTGTTCAACACTGACAACAAAAATTAAAATTTTAAAATAATTATAAATTATGATGGTGTTATTTGGGAGAGGCGAATTGGTGCGTTATATTACATCAGACACATTGATAAACAGATAGGACAAGGCCGATAGGATTTGGTGCGATATGTAATGATAAAAGCACTTCCAACATCGATGCATTATATTACACACGACGCACTGCGAAACAAATGTCGTGTTAAAAAAAAAAATAGATAGGGCTATCAGGGTTTGGATCTAATTAAATAAGTGATCCCCTTACTTTAAATGTCAAACGCCTTATATATAGTAAGTACACAAACCCATTAAATCTAAGATGCCTAAAATGAAAAACTCTAATTAAATTGGTAGAGGGAGTTAAATGTGAAGGTGAAATTTTGCAGTCACATAAACAAGAAGAAGCAAGGGTTTAAGGTAAGTATTGAATTTTTTTTATTTTTATTTTTATTTTTATTTTATTTTATTTTATTTATTTTTATTTATTTTTTTAAATCTAAATAGGAACAAAGATCCTAAGAAATTTACTAGTAAAATTAATAGTAAAGTTTTTTATCAAGCAAGTTTTTAATTTTAATTTTTAATTTTTTTTAATAAATCTAAAAGAAAGAAATTGTAAAAAAGTCTAACAATGAAATTTAAAATATTCGCTATGCAGGGTTTTGAATGAATCACTCAAATTATGATCTTTCTGCGGTTTCAAAATATTCTGCTGCTCCACAGTGCTCCGAGTATGTGTCTCTTGCAAATGATCTCTCTTTTAATTAAACCCCAATAGAAATTGGAAAAAAAATATTACTAAAATCAACAATAAAATTTAAATTTTTTACTATGCAGGATTTTGAGTGAATCACTATATCTTTCAACTTCTGATCTTCTGAGCAGTTTTGCTGCTCCAAAGTATTCAACTACTTCACAGTGCTCTTGATATGTCTCTCTTGCAAATCACTCCCTTGAAATTTTGGGTAAAATAATGAAATAGTGAACAACTTTTTACTATTGAGAAGACTTTATGAAATTAGATTTCGAAAAATCAATTGCTGCCCATTTTCAAATTAAAAAAAGAAAGAAAGAAAAACCTCGCGTTTTTTTTTATTCACTTAATCTGAACATTGGTGAGTTTACAAGGAAAGTGCACCAAAATTTTTGAGGCACCAAAATCTCTAAACACACCAACATGATAAAACTCCTTTTAATATTTTAACGCAACGATGTGGTTTGTATTTAAATGCATCGGTGATGTAATTGTTATAAGAGCACCAACATGGTAGATTTCATTTTTTTCTTTCGAAATCCCATAAACAGGTCTACGTTGTTTTTATTGAAATGGATAAGTTGATCTGTAAATTGCTATGGATATTCCACTGGACAGTTCGTCACAACGGATATGATAATATTATATTAAAAATCTAAAATTCTACACTATTACAATTTTATTAAACTTTAACATCTGTAGATTTAATTGTAGTTAGTGCATGAATGTGAATGGAAATTATGCAAAAAAATAACGAATGACAAAATAAGCTCTGACACACACACACATAAAACACAAAATATGCTCTGAGAAACCCTTACGGTAGAAAACCCAGCTCGAAGGTGAGGTCGCTTCAATCTCTTTCTATGTCTGGAAATATGGCTACAGGTACAATGAAGTAAGGCCTATGGGTTGTGGGCTGCTACAGTGCACAAATCCTCCCTGTGTGCTCTACCTCCTATCTCTCTTATCTATCTTTGCTTAGTTATGGAAAAAAATGCTCTCAAAAGAATGAAATGCCTCTTCCTCCCAGTGGCTCGGTTATAACACAGCCTGATAACCTACTAATGTTTAAGTTTGATTACATCAACTCTTAACTAGATTTACAATATATACTCTTCTAGGTTTTTTAGACCGTAAACATGTGGCTTGCCCCATTTTCCATGAATAATGGGGGTTGACACGACATCCTCCCGAATGATAGGTGTGAAAATAGAAAGGTCAACTTCTAAGTGGCATAACTTTCGCATATTGACTCTAATTGACGCGCTTCTCATGCCATTGGAAAGATATATGTGTGTAGAAATACATGAAAGGTGCCACAACTGTGAGGCAAAATTTTACCCCCAAAAAAACGTTGTTTGATGCCTCAAAACACTCCCGGAAGGTTTTAGACCTCGTTTCAGCAAATTGGGTCTTGCCGATAAAAATGTTCTTATGAGATGATTCCTCCCCTTTTTCCACTCCAAATGCATTAAGATGGATGAAAAATAATATAATGATCCAATATGGATCATACCTCCCCATTTTGGGAGGATTTTGGTCCACAAAAGATTCTACTGAATGAGGTGAGGAAATTTTTCCTCCACCTTCTCTCTGTTGTACCATTTATCTTTGCCTGGAAATTTTTCCTTTAACCTAATTTTCCAAAGGTCATGCTATCCCTATCTTGTAGTTCCAGACCTCTTCTGAAAAACTGTATCTTCTCTCACCTTTGCCTGAGAATCTAGTGCCAAATCCTTCACAGAAGGTAGGACCTCTTCCTGATCTAACATGGAAGGCTCATAGAGTTTCAAATTCTCCTAATTCACAACTGAGTAAATGCACATATATGGTGGTAAACTGAGTCGATAAACATATCACCCACCTTTTCTAGTATCTCAAGGGGACCATGCCTCAAAGCCTTCATTTTCTTACCAGGCCTCTACAACCTCTCCTTGTTTAACTGTAACAATATGTTGTCTCCCACATTGAATGATTTCCTTTTTCTGTGTTGATCATGCCTGGCCTTATACTTCTCCTGTGACTTTTGCAGTGTTTCTTGTACCTATAAATGGATCTGTCTGATCTTCTCTATAATTTTTTTAGCCCTCAATGCATCTCCTGTATGATCTTCCCTCATTCCTCCCTGCTGCCCATATGCAATGTCCAATGGTGAAAGCATCAAATATCCAAAACAAGTTTCAAACTGTGACTTTCTTGTACAAGTGTGGGTTGCTCTATTGTAAGAATGTTGTATATACTAGATCTTCATCCTAGGTCTTTAGATGCTTATGGTTGTATCTTCTTAGATTTTGTCTCGTTGACTACTTCTGCCTACCCATCTTTTGGTGGATGAAATGTTGTAGATATCTTCAACTTTGTATACATATTCTCCCACAATGTAGCATAGAATGCACAAAGAAATCTTGTGTCCTTGTCTAAAATGATGCTCCTTGGTATCCCAAAGTGCACCCAGACCTGTCCAAAGAACAAGTTTGTTGCTTCTTTTTTGCTGATGGTCTTTTTATAGGGCATTAGAACACACATCTTATTGAACTTGTCAACTACCATGAACATGTAGTCATGTCCCTTCTTGGTTATCGATAAACCTACCACAAAGTCCATGAAAATGATTTCCCAAGGACGAGTAGGTACAAGTAAGGGATGATATAGAACCTGTTTCTTGTTGTTAGGCTTGCTGGTACAACAAAGCATGCATCATCGTATGAAACTAGCTACTTTTTCTTGCATCTTGGGCTAATACACATACCTTTCCAAGTTAGCCATGGTCTTCCCTACACCAAAATGCCTTGCAATCTTGGAGGTGTGAGCCTCTTTAATTAGTTGCAATTGCTCACCTTTAGAAACGCATAGCTTAGCCAACCTGTAGAGTAACCCATCCTGGATATGGTAGTCAACGGTGATGTTGCCATCGTGCACATGACTTTGACTCTGCAACTGTTGATAAACCTCCTTGAAGTCCTCATCCTCTGAATATGAATCTTTGTATGCATTATGGGTTAATGGCTCCACATGCATAAGGGTCCCCAAAGTTGTAATCTTTGATGTGTGTGGCCTTGAAAGCATGTGAGCCAACTTTTTTGTGTTGCCCTTCTTATACTTGATCACCAAATGAAATGTTGCAAATCCTCATCCTTTTGTAATGCTTGATCCATTGTAGATTACTCTAGGCCTGCAAGTATTATAATGGTTGGCGATCTGTGTGGATTATTGTCTCCTTTCCCATCATATAGTGTTGACACTTCTTTACAACTTGCACCATGTCATAGATCTCATTTTCGTAGGTAGCATAGTTAAGAATTGCCCCATGAAATACTTAAGAATCGTAGCATATAGTCCTTCCTCCCTGCATCAAGACAACTCCCATAACATACCCACTCACATTTGTCTCCACTTCGAAAGGTCATTGTAAGTTTGATAATGCCAGAATTGGTGCTCGAATCATCTTCTTCTTTAGCTCTTCGAAAGACTTATATCCCCACTCGAAACTCTTTCCACTTGTTGTTATATCATGGAGCAGTGTTGCTACCGCTAAAAACGAGGCTATGAATTTCCTCAGGTATTGTGTTTCCCTAATGAAAATCCTAACCTCATAAACATTAGTAGGCATCGACCATTTCATGATGGCCTCCATCTTGGAAGGATCTATCTTCAACTCTCCTCCACTAATCACATGCCCCAGATACACCAAGGACAGATGCGTAAAACTCACACTTCTTGAGATTTTCTAGAAACTGGTGTTTCTTCATTGTTTCCAACACCTGTGTTAGATGTGAAATATGCTCCTCCCAGGTAGCACTATATACAAATATATATAATCCAAAAATACAATAACAAATGAATCAATGAAAAGCTGCAATATATCATCCATCAATCTCATAAACATAATCGGTGCATTACACAGGCTAAATGGCATGAATAACCACTCATACAAACCTTGCCTAGTTTTGAAGGCAATCTTCCAAGTATATTCTTCTTTGAATCAAACATGATGATATCCAGACTTCAAGTCCAACTTGGTGAAGTATTTTTCTTGTTGCAACTGATCCAACAGATCATTTATCCGGGGCAGGGTGTATCTGTTCTTGAGAGTGATTTTGTTCAATGCCCTGTAATCTATACACATTCCCTAAGCCCCATCCTTCTTCGACATAATGATGATGGGTGACTCGCATGGTGACGTACTTGGTCGAGTGACACCTTGTTTCAACATCTGCTGTAATTATTTCTTCACCTCACTTACTTCTATAACAGACTGCCTGTACAACCCAAAATTTGGCAATGGGGAGTCCACCAATAGTTGGATCTCATGCTCCAATTCTCTCTTAGGTGGTAACCCTTTAGGCTATCAGAACACATCCTTGTATGCATGTAAAAACTCCTTCAATTGTTGTTTAATTTTCTTAGTAGATCCCTTCAGGGATGCCTTACCTCTTATTAAATCTTCTTCAAACTGAATTTCTTGTAAAAAGAATAAAACATACTTCTTGTTGTAATTAATCAATTTCTTGGCTTCGTTGGCACTTACGAATGAGAACTTTGACTTGCCTTTGAGCATGTTGATGATGAATGATTTTCCATCCTTGACGAGTTGATATTGGTTGGATCTCCTCATGAATATTGGATCACACATGTACAAGTATGGACTCCCAAACATGACTCTACATACATCAAGGGGAACCGCATTTAGACCTACTTCATCAAAAAATCAACACTGATAATAAATCTAATTTTGCACTATTTAGTTATCTTCAACTCTACATCCTTATTTACCCAACTTAGTGGATATGGGTTTGGATGATCACAAACCTCCAACCCCAACTTCTTGATGAGTTCTACTACAATGAGATTTGCCTGAGATCCTGAGTCAAAAAGAGCACCAATCTTTGTCTTCTTGACTTGTATCTTTATAGGAAGAGTTTGGTCATTTCTTTCTCTTCCTGTTGTTGAAGCGTACTCAGATTCACCTCCTTATGCATTGATGTATAAACAATCTTCTCAACCACGTCCGAGCTACTTTCAACTTGGTTGCTTGAATCAGTGGCCATGATATTCTTCTTCTTATTATCTCTCTTCTTGTTCTTCAAGTTTAGCTCTGGATGCAACTTCCAACACTTCTCCCTTGTATGGCCATCAATGCTGCAGTGGTTGCAAGGATCTTTACACTAGGGTGTTGTGGTTGTCGTCTTTTTTTCCCCCTTTTTGCTTATTCTTTCCCTCCTTAGAAGTGTCATGTTTCTCATTTTGATTCGATCCACTTGATTGTGCTCTCTTCGGGCCTATGTTCTCCAGGAATTGTGCCTGTACACAAGCCTCATCCAAAAATTTGGGCTTGAATAACATCACTTGCTCACACAGATCATGGTGCAGACCCCCCAAATACTTGAGGAGTACATCTCAATTCTTTGGAGAGATAACCAACATTATAGCCATCTTTCTAAATTTTGTGGTGTACTCCTATACACTTTAGCCCAACTTTTGCATGAAGTAATGCCACCGGATCCACTAGTCCTCCACGTACCCGATGGGATAAAACTGTGACATATGAGGGTTTTGAAATCCTCCCACTTTGTCACTAGACATTCTCCCTCCAACTTCAGGGTTTCTGTGTGTATCTCCCACCAAGTTAGTGCATGGCCCTCTAATTTCAAGTGCACGAATGAGATCTTTTAACCTTCCTCAATTTGATGGACCCTAAAATAAAATTCCAGTTGCTGCAACCAGTGGTTCAGCTTCAAAGTGCCAATATCGCCATGTTGCAACTTGATATCAACTTTGCTTCCATTTTAAATAGGGACTGATTCATGACACTCTAATCGGGTTGATCTTTTCCAGGTTCTTTCTTCGATTGGTTTTTCGTTTATTCCCAATCTCCCGATCCCCCTTCTCATTTGTCCTCTGCATTCAAACCCCCATCTTCTCCAAATATCCCAAGATTATTTCTTAGGGTCACCAAGATGAGGTTTACATTGCGATTTATGTCTTCAACTTGTTTTTCTAGCCGCAAAAACCTCACCTCTGCAGGATCATGAGGGTCGTTTACAAATTAGTCGACCATGATTAGGGTCTTTTTATTTTCGACCCTGCAGACCTTGATCCCCTACAAAATCCACAAAATACCCAAAGAAACGTTCTTTGATACCAATATGATCCGTAAACTACCATGGATATTCCACTAGATAGTTTGTCACATCATATCTAATAATATTATATTAGAAATATGAAATTCTAAACTATTACAATTTTTTTAAACTTTAAGATCTGTAGATTTAACTGTAACTATTGCATGCATGTGAATGGAAATTGTGCAGAAAAATAGAGAATGATAAAATAAGCTCTCACACACACACAAGACACAAAATATGCTCTGGGAAACCCTTTCGGGAGAAAACCCAGTTGGAAGATGAGGTCAGTTCGCTCTCTTTCTCTGTTTGGAAATACAGTTGCAGGTACAAAGAAGTAACGCATGTGTCCCATGGACTACTGCATTGCACAAATCATCCCTATGTGCTCTACCTCTAACCTCTCTTGGCTATCTTTGCTTAGCTATGGAACAAAATTCTCTCGAAAGAATGGAATGCCTCTTCCTCCTAGCGGCCCGGTTATAACACAACCCAATAGCCTACTAGTGGTTAAGTTTGACTACATCAACTCTTTACTAGAGTTACAATATATAATCTTCTAGAGTATTTTACATCAAAAACATATGGATATCCCCTTTTCCATGAATAATGGGGGTTGACGCGACATCCTCCTGAATTATAGGTGTGAGAACAGGAAGGTCAACTTCTGAGTGGTATAACTTTTGCATACGAACTCTGATTGGTGTGCTTCTTCCACCGTTAGAAAGACATTTCTGTGTAGAAAATATTGAAATGATCACACCCTAGAGTGGCAAATTTTTACCCCCAAAAAACATCGTTTGATGCCTCAAAACGCTCTCGAAAGGTTTCAGACCCCTTTTCGCCAAACTGGGCCCCGTTAGCAAAAACAATGTTGTGAGCTAATTCATCCACGTTTTCCACTCCTAATGCATTGAGATAGATGGAAAACAATATAATGATCCAATATGGATCATTAGTATTGTTTTTTTACAAGAGAACTAATATGATAATTTTTTTTTTCTTCAAAATGTCAGAAATCGGTGTGGTTATTATTTGAACACCCTGGTGCGGTGATTATTTAAACATACCGGTGCAATTAGTCCTGATAAGAGCACTGTTAGGGTTTAAAAGTTATCTGAAATTTTATTTTCACACAAAATGACATTTTCATCTCAAATTATCCTTTAAGACACATTGACATGAGTTACAGTAGTTCATAGTATATATTTTTCGCTTAAAGTCATCTTATTCTTGAAAAATGGTTTGAAAACTACATGAAATTCAGATTGTGGTTATATGGTTCTTGAGATTTATTTTAGATATGTACCAAAAAAAAAAAAAAAAACTAATTTTTCTCAAACGCAGGGGGAAATATCATAATATCAAATGGCCAATTCTTCAAATTCTAGCTCGTTCCATATGGTTGATAAAAGTCATTCACCAAGTTCTCCCTTTCCATCTCGAGCAAGTTTAGATTTTATTTATATTTCAGTTATCTATTTTTTTTTTTTTATTCCATGTCAATTTGAATAAAAATGTATCCAATTTTGTAGGATCCTTATTCAAAATCAAGTTAAGATGTAGAAAATATTCCTCCATCTCAAAATCGTCAAAAGCTCTTATTAGGCACAGCATATCACAAGTAGTTGGTAGATGAAAATAGATAGCCACTTCACACTGCCAATTGAAACATGGCATATTCCAGCTGCAATCCTAGACAAATGATGGGAATAAGCATTTGGTATAATGTAATTTCAGAAAACCAATTGCATTGTCGTGCTTAATAATATCATTGATGTACTAATGTTCAACAATTTTTGAAATTAGGATTCTAGTGATGATGAACAACCCACCTACCATATTTCAGCGCACCCCACTACAATGTAAAATTGAGAGAATGTTGCATTAAGAGAAAGACTTGGAGAGGAAGCCTACAAATAATGGTTGAATCAACCACGTATTCAATTCCCACTACATCCAAATTCACCAATTAGGAATGAATATAATAATAGTAATTCTTCAATAGAGGTTGGCAAAGGAGGTAATCAAATAGAGGTTGGTATGGATGATTACTAAAAGGATACGATTGTCGTCGAGGCAATGTTTTTAGATGCATTCTAGAACGATGAGTTAGTAGATGATGCTCATATCACTAATACCTTATTCGAAAGCCTGAAATCAACTTCCATCTCCATTCTCTTTGAACCTGGCGGCAAGTCAGAGTCTATGATGTTGGGGGCAACGATGTTATTGTACAAATTGAAAGCAAAATTTGGCATGTCGAATGTATGTTTCTCGGCAATATTGAGGTAATTGACCTGCATCATCGGTCAAGTTCCTTATATTTTGTCACACAGTCAACATTAAAAATGGTTGATTTTATGAATGTTAAATATTGACATTGTACAATTATATTGCCCACCAACTACAGGTTATGAAAAGATAAGGTTCTTTC
Organism: Pinus taeda; assembly: GCA_000404065.3. Taxonomy (NCBI): domain Eukaryota; kingdom Viridiplantae; phylum Streptophyta; class Pinopsida; order Pinales; family Pinaceae; genus Pinus; species Pinus taeda. Next base: position 162,698 of record APFE031027411.1, on the reverse strand, counting down.
GAATGATAATGTCTTGTCAAGCAGTTGTGAAGAGGAAAAGCAGTTGTTGAAAATGTTGGGTGTTGAGTACATATCATATCATGCATGTCTAAATGATTGTATTCTATATAGAGGAGAATATGCAGACAAAGAGACACGTCTGAAATGTGGGTGGGTATGACAGCTACCAAAAAAAAAAAATTGGGTAAATCACATGGTCCTCCTCATAAGATATTGAGGCACACGCCTATAATCACAAGGATTCAAAGGCTCTTTCATTGCAAAGAATTAGCTATGTTGCAGGGATGACATGCCTCACATAGAAGTGAGTTGACAGTTATGTGAATCCCAACAGATTCAATAGCCATGAAGCATATAGAGGAAATTGGGTAAATCACATGGTCCTCCTCATAAGATATTGAGGTACATGCCTATAATCACAAGGATTCAAATTCTCTTTCATTGAAAAGAATTAGTTATGTTGCAGGGACGACATGCCTCACATAGAAGTGAGTTGAGAGTTATGTGAATCCCAACAGATTCAATAGCCATGAATCATATAGAGGATACATGACTTGAAAATTTCAAGGATGAAGTATGAAGTCTACGACTCAACATAGCCATGGATGGTGTCAACCCATATTACCTCAAAAACACCAACTATTTTGTTTGTCTTGTAGTAATGAGCAATAACAATACCCCCCCATGGTTGTTCATGAAGAATTAACATCTTATGTTGGCTCTCACAGTCCCTGGTAGAAGACAAGTGAAGAATATGGATGTCTATATACAATCATTGGTAGATGATTTGAATAAATTATGGGAAGGGATACATGTGTACGATGTATCAATACCCATCACAACATAGAGGAGTTTTACGTTGTATGGCATATGTGCTTACACCATACATGATTATCTAGGCTTAGGAGTTTGGTCTGATAAATTGCATTTGTATTGATTCGTTTATATATATGAGAATATTGTTTCACATATTAATTTAATTTGCTGCAATTGTTTTGATCTTCATGATCGCTAGCGTTCCCTCTATACATGAATAATTTCGCAAGTCTTGTAATAAAAGGTTATCATGGATGTAAATGTCGTGGACCTTGTTTGAACGCTATGTGGTTTGACCACCTACGAAAGGAAGTGTATAACTACTCCAGTGTATTCCTCCCAGAATAACACCTTTAGAGAATACCAACATCTGCTTTCAATGGTAAACCAGAGAGAACCGAAAGGCTTGCAATAATAACACCAGTTGAATGGCATAGAGCATATGAAAGAGAGAAGGAGAAGGATTTTGCATAAATTTTTTATTCAAATGGGGATTCTATATTCAATGATCCATAATTCCTCAACACCATTGTCGAGAAATTTCCCATTGGGATGAAAAAGAAATTTGTCTTTTATGAGCTCCCATATTGGGAGCATCTTAATATTGCCCACTTACTAGATCCCATGCATATATTTAAAAATGTTTCATCTTCTTTATGGAGGCACATATCATCCAAAGAAAGTGACACATTGGATGTTAGGAGAGATATTATTTCTTCAAAAACTAAAATTAAACATTGGCTAAGACAAGAAACTAGAGGAGAGGTTGGTCCCTCTTGGTCTTTCAAAGAAGGTGACGTCCCATGGATTTTAAAGAAAGATGATCTTTATTTGGCAAAGGAAGTTATAATAGGTGTGAGTGTGCCTTCATTATATGGATCTTCATTATGGCACTGCTTGACTATGGAAGAACCATTTCTTGGGGTTGAAATCACATGATCATTTGAACATTCTAAGAGTACTTATGTCAAAAACATGATTTCATTATTTGTTATTATTTTTATGCAATGGGATATTTTAAAATTAATTTTTGTATGATGTACTATACACTTTGCATTGCCATTATCCTCTGCTCGTGTGTGGGTGTGTGAACCATGACTTCCCCCAAGACCTACAATGTGTCATCTCTAAAGTATCAACATTTGTACGTTGGATCACATCAAAGGAGATTCATATGGCTATCATTAGACAATGGCGTCAAGAGATAGATGAGATTGTTTATATGTTTGAGAAGGAACTGTTGATGAGTTTCATGGACTTGCAGGTTCATGTTCTAATTGTCCTAGTACATGAGATTAAATTAGTTATGGTGGTTTCTTGTTATTGGATGTTCTTCTTAGATAGGTACATGAAAAATTTGAAAGCCTTTGTTCAACAAAGGAAAAAACTCGAGGGGTCTATGGTAGAGGGGTATATATAATATGAGTATTTCTATTATGCCAGTGAGTACATCAAGAAGATCGACAACACACTAGGTGCGGCGATTTGGGATGACGAAAGGATGAAGACAAAAGAGAAAAGGAGCTTCTCCAATTGAATGGAAAGAGGCGCATGATAAAGAGTAAGTGACTTATCATTTGTCAAATTTCTACACAATAACTATTCACACTGAACTTAATAATAATGCATATTTTGATCTCATATGTACTATATATGTTGGTTTGATTTCATCAACAAATTCATAAATTGAAGCTATCAACAATTTCATTCTTTACAATATAGAAGCAACACAACAATGGGTCGCATTGTACGAGGATAAGAGGAGGAAATGGGACAGTGACAAAAAATAATTCAAACTATTGAATGATTGAAGTGCGCCTTATATTGATTATTTAAAAGAAAATATGCCAATGACATGCCCTAACCGTTGGGTTGTTGATCAAGTCAGAGAGAAATACGATGCATCTGGTTGTTACCTGTGTGCTGAAGAGGATGCACTAAACATAGGGACTAGGTGCAACAACTTGGTACTAATCTCTTTTCGTACTTTTTTAACTTCATAATGCACCTTTCAATTGTAAAATCTATATTTTATATTTTTAACTATGTTCAGATTAGTAGACAAATGACACTATGATTTTTTCACTTTTTTATAGGTGCATTTTTCCCATCTATGTGGGCACATGGACATCATTTTCACACGAAGGATGTCGATGGTGGATGCATGACGCAAGACTGTGGAGTGGAAGTCGAGTTCGACCAATCTAATCGTGTTAGTCACCATGATAAAAACCTAATATAAGGGATGTTAGGTTATGTCAGAAAGATACAAGAGATCATTCAAGTGAACTTCTCCTCGTTCCAATGTGTTATTTTTAGGTGCAAGTGGTGGGACACCTTTGATTGGAATAATGTAAAGGAAGATCGCGAGTGGGCTGATATCTATTGACTCTAGAAAGATGTAGCATGAAGCTAGGGAGCCTTATGTTTTCTCCAAGCACTACAACCGGTGTTTTTTTACCCATATGTGTTGGATAGGAATTGATGGGTTTTAAAGACATGACCTTAAATTAAAACATTTTTTTGAGAACAAAAGTGTTATCATGCCAAGCGAGGAAGATAATCAGGGTGATGACAATAGAGAGTGATATGTACTTGTGTTATTTCATCATTTATATTATTGTTGTACATTTTTGTTTTCTTTATTTCACTAATTATATTCTTTTTTATTTGCCTTGCTGACATTTTATAAATTTGGTAAGATTCACAAATGTTTTTACACGTTTTTTTGTAGTGGAATCAGTTTTACACTTAAAACTAAGTATTTTCAATTCTGTAATTTATAGTTTAAATATTAAAATTTTAGCATTTTTTTTAATGTATTTAAATCTATTTTACAATAGACTTCTTCTATAGCCTTTGGAAAGACATAATGATGGATGAGAAGATTGTAATTCTAAACATGAGTTATCAATTTATAACTATATATTATTAAGATATCAATCTAAATATACTCACATTATCTCATTTCGTGAATGACATTGTGAGTATCAATTTAATTAAATAACTCACAAAGTAATATAAAATGGATAAAAAAGTGATAAAATAACTCACAAAGTGATAGGAAACAATTCACTTGTTTTATCTTTAGGTTTATTTCAAAATCAATATAAATCATGTAGTGATAAATTTATGAAGACTTTAACAATGAAAAATTTGTGTATTAATATGTAAGATTAAATTCTTGACATGAGAGGTAAAGTCATGTTTACTATACTAAATCCCAATTCTTGCAACATTGTGTAAACTAAAAGGTGTTATGCATGTATAAAATGTTGATCATGTCTTTTTATGAACCATAAGAGAAATATATGGGCTTACATGGATGCATGAGAGGTTTTAATTTGTTTCTTCATGGATAATGGAAGAGTTTTAGCTTTTTCTTTTCAATGGTAATTATAAATAAAAATTGAATTAATACATATTTTATGGACAAGAATTGAATGATAAATAATGTGATGGTGATTAAGAAACATTTGTTTAACTTTCTAATAAACTTGATGATGCATTTTTCATTCATATTTATATTATGTAAAATAAATATATATTTTTTATGTATTTATAAGTAAATTATTTAAAGTAGACATGTCTTTATCATTGTGAACATGATGTAATATTAGCCAAGAAATGTGAAAACATGAATTTTAGTGACTAACTTGTGATAAATATGTGGAAAAAAATAATATTTCTTGAGTTGTTCATTAAGAAATAATCAAATATATTATTTGTCAAAAAGTTAAATCTAATATAGTATGATTTTTGTATTATTTAATTCATATTTATTATTAAAAAATGATAAATTTAAACGAGCATCATAGCCAATAAAAAACCAAAATAGCACCAAAATGTTATATCTTTATTACTAGAAAAAAATTCACTTGCCTCTTTAAGGGAGAACTTCCAATAGAGAAAATTCCCAACTACAAGTAACTTTGGAAGCCTTATTTTATATTTCGTGATCCCCATCTTTAGAGAGAAAAGTTTCTAATTTCAATTGGTAAGACTTGCTATAAATATTAAATTTAAATTACTTGAAAATCTCATAACTTTAGTGATAAATTAAATATAAAAAATTTCGACTTATGTTTTTTTAATTTAACAATAGATTGAATTTTATAAATCAATATAGATCCATCTTAGCAATGGATCTACCAAGAGCCAAGAGGGATAAAATCTCATTATATGAAAATCTCTTTTTAGAATGTAAAACTTGAAAAAAGACGTACATGTAAAAAGATTTAATCTCTTTTAGTGATTGATAAATCTGTGATTAAGATGGATATATAGTACTGGTTTTCTATCTCTATATATAGGTCGACCATAGTGTAATTTTTCATTGGTTAAATTGTATTTTTGAATAATTTATTATTATTATTATTTTATATTAAAAGTTGAATGAGTTAAGGGGGCGAAAAAAGCTTGTGTTGCTCCCGTTATGGTTTTTTCAAACTCTGAGCGTGCCCCTTTCCCTTGGCTTCTGAGGCCTCCTGCTCTCGGGGCTAGCAGCCCTACGTCAGGGCTCTCAATGGCTCATTCAGAGCCTCCTGCCGATGGCGATCTAATCCTAGCCCCTCTCTCTGAAACTTCTGCTCAACAGGGTGAAAACGCAGAAGCATTTGCCTCTTTTCTCTCCTCCCTTGGCCCCTCTCGACCTAGGCCTTCAATATCCAAGTTCGTGAAGAAGATAGATGAAATTCCTGAAATCATTCTTCCTCCTTCCCTTCCTCGTTATGCCTCTCTTTCTCTCTCTGAGCGAGGATTAGTTGGATAGTTCACCGACCTCTGGCCTTCACCCCGTTCTATTATAAAATGGGTGGAAAGAAATCGGGCCTCCTCCATCAAAGGGAAAACCTCGATAAGGTTATGTGGTAGAGGATACTACACTTTCCATTTCGAAACAAAAGAGGACATAGATATAATTTTTAGAAATGCCCCGTATTTCATGGATTCAAGAGAGCTATATCTTAATAAATGGACTCCAGACTTCGATCCAGAGTTGGATGTGTCAAATGCAGTGCCAGTTTGGGTGAGGCTTCCCCATATTCCTCTGCACTGCTGGCGAGATGATTTTGTTAAAGCAATAGGAAACATAGTTGGAAAATACATCAATAAAAGTGAGCCAAAGGAAAATATGCATGCATGTGCAAGAATATGTGTGGAAGTTGATCTAGGGAAAGGACTACCGGAAGCAGTCAAGATCAAAGTAGATAGTTGGGTTCACATTAATAGCTGGACTATGAACAAATCCTATTCAAATGCAAGGTATGTCATGAATACGGTGATTTTGCTAATATATGTTCTAAAAAACAAGAAATGGAAGAAACATAAACCCAGGACCCAAAATGGGAGCAAGTTAAGAAGAAAAATACAGCTAATAAATCCTCCTCCCATCCTCCTTATGCCTCCCTTCTTCCTTCAAATCTCCCTCTTCACTCCCCCTCCTCCTCTCCTTCCATTCCAATTCCCTCTAAATCTCTTCCCTCTCCTCTTCTTTAATCCCCCCCCCCCTTACCTCTACTCTTTTGGCTTCTAACCCCTTTGGTCCCCTTGAGGAACCTGACCTTCCTTCCTCCCCCCCTTCTCCTTCCCTTCCCTTATATACCCTCCCCTTCCTCCCCCCCTTCTCCTTCCCTTCCCTTATATACCCTCCCCTTCCTCTCCCATTCTCTCTCATAGCCCTCCTCGTCCTTCCTTTGATCGAATAATCACTCGAACTCTATCTAAAGAACTTCCCTCCTCCCTTGACCACCCAAAAAGGGCTGGAAGGAAATCCAAAAGAGAAATTAGAGATGAAGTTGCGACAAAGGAAATGGCTTTGGGCACCCAACAACCTCTGGACACTTTCTTAGAAAAGAGCAAGGAAAAAAATGTACATCCCACCAGAGGGAAAGGTCCTTCTACCCACAACCCAAACTGATAATGAATATAGTATCTTGGAATTGCATAGGAATGGGAAGCGTGCTAAAATTTAATGCAATAAAAGACTTAATAGCATTGGAGAAACCTGATATTTTTATGATCCAGGAGACAAAAATAAGTGAAAAGGAAATTGTAATAATGACCAAAAAAATAAGAAGCTATGAAGGAACATCAATTCCAGCAGTTGGAGCTTTGGGAGGAATATGTACATTATGAAAAAGAGAGAATTGGGAGTTGCACTGGATAAAAACAAAAAGAAAAAAGAGATATACTGCATCATTAATGTTTATGCCCCTAACCGTTGTAGAGACAAGGAAGCTTGCTAGAATACTTTAAAAAATTATTCCTTGCAGGTTCAAAACAACGACATAATTATAGGAGGAGATTTCAACCTTGTTTTGAATGTTGAGGAGAAGTTTGGGGGGAAATATCATGCTGATTCCTCAAGGGAAATTGTAGAAACAATTATGGAAACATGTAAGTTAATGGGAATGCCTCCAAGTAATGGGAGGTATACATGGAGCAATAAAAGAATTGGCAAAAATAATATAAAGGATAGGCTGGACAAAATTCTAATTCAAGACAAATTCGCCACCTCCTTCAACGATGTAATATCAAAAATCATCCACAACATAGCATCGGATCATAAACGATAGTGTTATCTCTAGGGATGATCGGGAACCTAGGCCCAATTCCTTTCAAATACAACTATGTCTGGAATGATAGTGAAGAAGTAAAAAATATTATTGCAGACGTGTGGGAAAATCAAATTATTGGCTCTCGAAGCTATGTTTGGGAATCAAAATTAAAAGCTTTGAGAAAATAACTAAAATATTAGGAAAAGAACAAACAATTAGAAACCTAAAAAAGGAATATAGGAATAACAAAAAAAATAGAGAGATTTCAAGTGGAAAAAGAACAGCAAGAGGAATCACAGAAAAGTATATGGCAAGAAAAGCAAGCATATTGGGAATTGTATAGACAAAATAGAAGGGAAAAAGAGGAGTGGAGATTAAAATCTCAAAGCCTATGGCTTAAAGCAGGAGACAAGAACATAAATGTCTTCCACAATGTTGCTAGGATAACGAGAATTCAAAATCAAGTAGACAGTATAAAGGATAATGAAGGCAAAGAAGTAAGCTGGCAAGAGGAAATAAAGAAGGAGGATTTCAGCTATTATAAAAATTTGCTAACATCCACAACAACAAATAATGAGTATAAAGAATTTTTACAACATATTCCAAAAAAAATCAGCGATGGAGAAAACAATGAATTCACCAAAGAAGTAGAAGAAAAATAAATTTTCGCAGTTGTTTGGGATTTACACCCCGATAAGGCCCCTAGCCCTAATGGATTTCCTATTTCTTTCGATAGAAATAACTGGAACATAATTAAAAAAATCTGATAAGAATGATAAAAAACGTTTTTGGAAAACATAAGGTAGAAGGATTCACAAACTCCTCCTTTCTTGCCCGTGTTCCAAAAGAGTAGAATGCAAATACATTTAGCAGGTTTAGGCATATTTCTTTATGTAACTCCTCCTACAAAATCATCACAAAGATATTGGCAAACATACTAAAAGTAATGCTTCCAGAAATAATCTTAGAAAATCAAGGTGGATTTGTTCCAAGGCGACAAATTCTTGACAATATCCTAATAGTCCAGGAAGCATTGCATACTAGCCTTCTGAAGAAGGAAAAAGGAATGATTGTAAAGATGGATATGGCCAATTTTTTGATAGGGTCAATCTTGCTTTCCTCTCGGATGTCCTACAAAAAATTGGAGTCTCTAAAAAGGCAATAGACATAATTAAAAACATGTATTGTTGGTCCTTAGATAGCTCCCTTGGTCAATGGAAGACTAAGGGATTTTTTTCCAAAGCTCAAGGGGGCTTTGACAAGGCTGGCCCCTCTCCGCTTTTCTATATATCATCATGGCAGACTCATTGAACCGAAATTTAGAGAAATGTAGACAAGATCGGTCTATTACAGGATTCACATTCTCACCGAAAGTAAAAGGCATTAACCATTCTCTACTCGCAAATGATGCTCTCATTATGGGAGGGGCATCATGTATTATATCAAGAAGAATAAAAAAAAGTGCTTAATAGCTTTATGGAAGCCTCAAGAGGTCTTCTAAATAACCAAAAATGCAGAATTTATGGGTGGAGCACCCCTCTTCACTCTCTCCAAAAAATATCACAAATTCTGGAAATTCCTTTTCAAGAAAAATGGAGCCACTTTCATTATCTCGGTCTTCCAAATTCCAAAGAAAATCTAAAGACTGAGATATGGAACAAACATATAGAGAAAATGAAAAAAGAATGGTGCAAAACTGGGGAATGAATTGGCTCAACTTGGTAGGAAGGGTGGTCTTAATCAAGTCATTTCTCACAATTCTACCAATATACCAGTTTGCAGCAATATTAGCTCTAGCGAGCATTCAGAAACAAATAGAGCTTGTTATCAGGGGGTTCTGCTGGAAAGGAGGCAAAGTAGAAACAAAGAAGCTCAGTCTGGTGAAATGGGACCAAGTAACACAACCATAAGAGAAAGGAGGACTGGCTATAAGACTTCCCGGGATTCTAAACATGGCACTTGGAGCAAAAATAATATGGATCTTTCTTACTCGAGAGAGTAGCTAGTGGAAGAAAATCCTATAAGAAAAATAAATGAATCATAACAGAATATTCCTACTTGAAAAGGGTTTCCCAATAAGGCCTTGCTCTCAGATCTGTAGCTTGATTAAAAATACTCTTCCCCTCATCAAAGAAAATTCCTCCAAGACCCCTGGGAATGGAAAAAGCATTAAAATTTGGGAGGAGAGTATAATGGGAAGTACGCCTATAGTCTGTCAAGAAAATATCCATGAATTGAGAAGGTGGATGAAAGTAAAAGGAATAAACATTATGGAAGACATCTCTCCTTGGATTGATGGGGATTGGGCTGATTGGAGAATACACAACCTCCCCAATGCCTAGTTTCTCAATGGATGATCTTAATTTCTCTTCTTAAGGGAGCAACACCTCTAAGTCAAGACACAAAAGACTCTCTCAAGTGGGATCCAGACGGTGGGGAATACTCAGTAAAATCTGGATATGCCACTATAGAATCTCAGTAAGCAAATCAAGAATGGGACTTTTGGAGGAATGAATGGAAAATAGAAAGCCTGCCAAAAATCAAAGTGTTCATGTGGGCTCTCCCCAAAGGAAAAATTCTAATAGCTGACAATCTCAAAAGGAAAGGTTATGCTGGTCCTTCTCATTGTGCCATGTTCCAAAAAAGTGAAGAAAGTATCCAGCATCTCTTTGTGGAGTGTGCTTTCGCAAAAGATTGTTGGCAATTATTAGCAAGCACCCTGGAGGTTAGAAATCAGCTAACTCTGCACTTTAATAAACTTCTCTCAACTTGGAACAACAATTATCTATATACTCTTAAAAATAAGGAAACAATTAAAATATATTCTACTAGTTTGCCCGCATTCATGTGCTGGCAAATTTGGTTGGCTAGAAATCAGAGGATTTTTAAAGATTGTCCTGCAAGCATTAGTACAATTTTGGCAAAAACCTTGAGTATGTTAGCAGAATTTATCACTTCCAAATGAGCTAAAACAATAGAAGTCAACCATATTCAACAAGAGGAAAGAACTTGGATTGAGTTCGCGTTGAGCAACCACAAAAAAATGAACATCAACAATACTCTTATCAACACTAAGAACTGGAAGATCAGACCTAAAAAAGAGGAATTTAAATCATGGAAAAAAAACTTTAGAAAAACCATGTCTATTGTTTGATGGTGCATGTCTAAGCGAGGTAAGGTTGGTGCTGGAGGATTCCTTTTTAATCCAGGTGGAAGAAATTCAATTACATATGAATGGGGATTAGGGAAAATATCCAATACTAGAGCAGAAGCATATGGTCTCCTATTGGGAACAGTAATACTAAGACAACGAGGCATGCAAAATCCAGTAATCATGCTGACTCAACCATTATTATTCAATCAATGGTGGGGAGGAAAAATCCCAAAAATAAGGCTTTGATCCACTTAATAAAAAGGGTGGAAAAAAATCTAAAGTTTTTGGGAGAAGTCACATTCAGATATATTCGCAGAGAAAATAATGGTACTGCAAATAAGCAAGCTAATCTAGCAGCCTCCCGTCCCATTAGAGAATACCAAATAGCCAATGAGACAACACAAAAATAAATTCCATAGGAAAACAAGCTGCCATATGCAGAGAATGATACTTTGGTCAAATGAAACAAGGTAGGCAAATAACACAAAAAGCAAGAAATCAGAATCTCAGGAAAATATTTGTGGACAATCAGCATAGTCAGTATACGCATCCCAAGCAAATTATGGGAGCATATGCTTCTCGTGTTCTGCTGAAGATCATTATTATGAAGTGGCCTTCAACGTTGCTATATATCTATGTCCTCCCTTTGAACATTCTCATCGATGTTTACAGTAATTCCTACAGAGAGTCTCTATCCCCGATGTTTGCTATTTATGCCCTCCATTCTCATCTCACCGAACTATTGTCGGAGCAGATCCATATCCTTCGCTTGGGTTCTCTCTGTGATTGTGAACATCCTTTGTGTCTTCATTGTACTTCTCTTCCGCATTCATCTCTTGTGCCTGAGTTACTGTATTGCTCCTTTGTTATTTCCTTCACTATTTAGGAGAGAAGGTTTATTATTTGAAGTTATATGTCCCTTCCAATCGTAGTTGATTGCCACTGAAGTTCTTTCTGGTGGTTGTAACTATTCCTTCTTTCTGTTATTTCTTGTCTCTGTTTTTCTTTCTTGGAGTGTTCGCCATCAACTCATCGTACGTATGGAATGTAATCCTATGGCCAATGCTCTGCAGTGTGAGAACTGTGCAGTATGCAAAGCCAACAAGTTCACGATAGATCAAATTAGAGAGATGATCAAGGATTTTAAATTTGATGCTAAGTTTGAGAACTCCTTTCTTAAGAGATAGTTGGATGAGCAGAGGAAAGAAATATCAACTCTAAAACACAAGTGTAAGCTCATGGAAGAAATTGTTAACTATTTGAAGGGTCTACTAATCAATCAGACGAGAGGAAACTCCAACTACCAAAGCAACAAGAATAATCCTTACTCACAACAGGAGTCTTCAGTCTACAAATTCTAGAAGTTCCATTTTCAGTCCTCTTCATACCTCAATGTACAAGTTTCTAAAAGATACTTATGTTCTGTAAATGTAATTTTTTGTTGAAATAGTTTGTCTGAATATATAAGGAAAATGCTATAGGAAATCTTAGAATCAATGGAGGAAAGGCATGGAATTTAGGGACTGTTCTCCCTCTTTTTCTCTTCCATTTTGCCTATCTCCATTTTGCTTTGATGTAACGGGAGCAAGCTCCCTCTTTTCTTTTTGGAATAGAAAAACTAGTAACCGACTTTGTTAAAAAAAAAAGTTGAATGAGTTACACATTTTCATCTTATTAAGAACTACTAAATTATTTTACCTTTAATTATTTTTTCCTCGTGAGTATTGAAATATTTTACTTATTAGGTTAGAATGAATTTGAATGAACTATCTAAGAAATAGAAAAATATTTATCGTAATTTTAGAATAATAGTTTCAACCATACTAAACTTTGTAATTTATAAAAATACATTTGCATTTTTTAATTTTTTTTTAAAGTAAGTCGCTTCGCATGCAATTTCATATACAAAATTTTGATATAAGTTCACCAATACATAACGTATAATAAATATTATTTCAGAAAAATAAACATCATGATGATAATCATATAACAAATGTAAACATAATCTAAGATGCACATTCAAATTCACTATCATCATCTAATTATATACACCTCTAGCACATATAAACGTCATTAGCTAGCACACAAATCTAATAATCTAACAGGGCATCATCATCGTGATCACATCTAACAAAACACAAACATTGTAATATAACATCATCACCACACACATCCTCAAATTAATATACATCTTACATCAAATAACTACTATCACATACACATTTATGTGCAATCACATTAAATGAACATATCGAATATGACCTAACAATATACACATCAACACCAAACATATAAATTAAGTACATAAACATGAACAAAAAAAATGCACCATGTATG
>APFE031027411.1:123557-148723 GCA_000404065.3 Pinus taeda | reverse complement strand
AAGTCAAATAATTGCTATCAAATATATGATACAACATGCATAGTAGTGGCAACTTGGTTTGTAGCAGAAGACGATGGATGGTCAAGTAATGCCTCAACTGTCGAACTATGAGATGGAGGAGAAGGTAGTTGGTCTGCTCTCCTAGGAGAAACATGAGGTGCCTCCTCTAGCTTTGGGATGTGATCATTAAGGAAATGTTGAGGGGGTGTACTAACCGAAGTATCACTAACACCCTGAACATGATTCGATGAGGTAGTACTACCAAAAGGGTCACCAACACCCTGACCATGATCTGATGGGGTAGTACTACCTGAAGCGTGGTCACCACCCTCATCATCATGATCTGACAACGTAGCACTATGTGAAGACTCATGTGATGTATCTGGCACTGCATGCTTTGCATCTATCCTCACAGCTAATAACCTGCTAGCTTCGACCCTATGACACGTAAGGCTCATCATATCACACAGACAGTTCCTTAAGAGGTCTACAAACCTAGGATCTTCATTGATCTCTCGAGCCCTCGCAGGGCATACTCCCTCCTCAACCAAAACACTAGACAATCGATCACAATAGTCCATCTTAAATCTTAGCTCAACCCTATAGGCTTGGATACCCACACCTCTCTGCATCTAAGGATGTGCCTCACCCTCTTGGGCCTCACCCATCTCCTCATTTACTACCTTCGGTGGGGAAGGACGCATGTCCCCAAAGAATGTATCGATGTCTACAAAATATATAGTGCATAACAGTAATTAGACAATTTCATCAAACAATTTAATAAAACAAGTTAAAGGACATGCTAGAATAGATTTTATTATTGTTAATTAAGACAATAGAATGAAACCAAATTAATTTAAAGAAAACACTGATATTACCTCTATCATCTGTATGATCATCCGATGTGAGGAGGATGTTGGTACATTATCTCCAATTCATACCCGCGTATGGTAACAACAATAAGATAAATGCGTGGTCATCCTCATTGGCCAGTAGCGCCACTTCCTGGGTGGAAGTCCTAGTCAGATACTCTGGTAGGCACCTCTTGGGCATCATCTAGCCCCACATGCACATATGCACCTTATTCATCAGCCTAGGAGGGCAACGGTCAAATCTAGGCCTTGTCTCTTTAAACCTCTAAAAAAATAAGAAAAAAAACTCTGAAGCAAAAGAGAATTTCTTCCTCTCATGTATCTCGTCATGACATCTATCTAAAGCCCTACAAAACTGCCTCCAAAAAATGGTAGACCTCTTGATACTTCGTGACGCCTCCATCAAAGAATCGACATAAAAAAAGAGGTAAAATAATGTGCTACCCATCACTAGTATAGTGTTTAATGACGATCACTAATAATGAGAGATACCTAACCTCTTGTGTAGCAAAAGAAGTAATTTGTAGTTGTCTACCACGCACCTAAAAATATGTCATATGGACTACAAGACCCCCAACATAGCTCTGAGAGTAGACAAGATGAATATTTGCTACAACCCCATGGGGGACATAAGGGAACTCAGTAAAATCCTCCCCTCTCCTGGATAGACCAGTGATAAAATATATATCCTCCTTAGAGGTCCTATACCACGTTCCATGACCAACATGGAAAGATTGTTGGTGGGCATCCCACTGAAGGATCAGCTACGCAAGCAACCCAAAGTGAGCCTTCAGGGACGTAGCCTCCCCATAGTGCTTAAAGAGGCCTACATTCCTCAAAAGTGCTAAGGTCATTGTGTTAATAGGGTGAGGGTGTAAATCCCTCTCCCTCTCTTGGGCCTTCCATGGTTGGATCACATTGTATTGATCCACCATTTCCTCCTGCTCCTGTTGTTGCTTCCTTTGTTGATGCCTCTGCTACATGATTTACATATAAAATACATCGGCCTCATACATAAAACATAAATTTTCTTTATTAAATGGAAATTTTATCTATAAATATGGACACATAAATTTTAAGTAAAAAAAAAAAAAAAAATCATCCTCGGTGCACCCAAAAACAATAATGCACCGGCTCCAGTGCACCACCAAATAGAAGAACACCGACAACAGTGCGTGCAACATATGATGCACTACTTTTGGTCCACATACATACATTTTAAATGCAGTGTGTCAACAACCTTACGCATCGGTGCATACATATAACCTTTTCATACCAGTACATAACATTCAGGTTATAGAACAAAACAAGCTATATTTTTTTAATATTATTTTTACAGTGTTTCTGGTAAATATAAATGCATCAGGAGAAACCTAGAAATGTGTGCATCGACGTATTATTTGTAGCTTTCCCCGATGCGTTGTAATTTAAAGGGCACACTGAAAACACTGCAGTGCGTTAGGTTCACGCACTAAACTTTGGTGCAATGTTATCGGTGTGAGCTGGACCTGTAGAACACACCGTGCAAGACTATTTTTTTTCAAGAGAAGTGGATTTTTGGAGCTATTTTACAATTCTAATCGACTAAAATATTAAATTAGAGAGAAACATAGACATTACTTGGAGAGTTGGTTGTCGGGGAGGCATAATTGACACGTAAATGAGAAAAACTAACTCACCACCATTTGAGAAAATTATAAATCCACACACTAAGCACAGTATGGAAGGATGGTGAGCAAGAGAACAACATTGGTGCTTCTAGTGGATATAGCACTGATGCGCTGAAAAGAATTTTAGGACCGACAATTTTTAAATTTAACCTTGTTTCGGTGCTATCAATAGTGTACACATCAGGGTGTTATTGCACTGGTTGAAGAAGATGGATTAGAGTTTCCTCTTGGATGATCTTCTTCCAAATGAAGAAGCCTTTCTCCAATAGAAAAGGTTTCTCCTTTTGATGAGGATGATTTGTTGCTTCCTCGGATGATCCTTGCTTGTTTCATAACCTTGAAGATGATGACAATGCCTTCTCACCTTCAATATGCTTTGCCTTCTTTTATAGTGTAGATCATAACTGCTTCTAAGGTTTCGACTTTCTCCAAGAAGACGTGATCTTCATTTTTAAGGTCCTTCGAGCTACCTTGCTTTGTAGACAACTTGATGAGGATCTTTGTGGCCTTTTGATGATGACTACGAAAAAAAAAAAAAAAAAAAAAAAAAAAAAAAAAAAAAAAAAAAAAAAAAAAAAAAAAAAAAAAAAAAAACTCTTATTGTTGTAGATTGCTTCTTTGATCTAGGGTTTGATTAAAATCAGGGTTTGATTCTTCAATGTAGATCTTGATCCTTTCATTTGATAACCTTCAACTTGCTTTGATGCCCTTCTTGAAACTTGATCCTTGAATATTTCTTTGCTTCACTTCCTTTGACTTCAACACCTTAGTTCTAATTGCATGTTGAAGAATCTAGGGGAATTAGGTTAATAAGATTCTTCTCATGATGATAACTATTTGTTAGGTATGTTTTATCTTTTCTTATTAGCACAACCTTCTCTTGTTATTGTTAGAATGTTTTTTCTTACTTCATCAAATAGTTACCAAAA
The DNA here is from genome assembly GCA_000404065.3 of Pinus taeda. Classification (NCBI taxonomy): domain Eukaryota; kingdom Viridiplantae; phylum Streptophyta; class Pinopsida; order Pinales; family Pinaceae; genus Pinus; species Pinus taeda. The sequence goes on along the minus strand of APFE031027411.1, from coordinate 145,252 downwards.
TAAAAGAGACAAGAACACAAGATGTTGTCTTTCTGACAAGGCCAAAACCTCTCACTCTTTGAGAGGAAACCCCACACAAATTCTTCTTATAGAGATTCTAATTGACGAATACCAAGACCATGACCCTTGACCTATTTGAACACTCCAAGACCAAGACACCAATCCTCTTCTTCATCATTGCTGAGATCATCATCACTGCTACAACACTGAGACCATCCCTACTGCACCACTGAGATCATTAGTGTTGCACCATTGTTGCACCTTCACCAAGATCTTCACCATAACAGCGAGATATCTCTCTCTCTCTCTCTCTCTCTCTCTCTCTCTATCTATCTTATTATATATATATATATATATATATATATATGAGAGTTGCACCTAGATTCATCGAGATCATGGCTTTGTAACTATGTCTTGATCAAGATCACAATTGTATATATACTGACACCATGATTACATCTATGCCGAAATTATGACTGCATCTTGAATGTATGTCGAGAACGAGTGTGTCATTGTGGGATCACCGAGATCCTCCTCATCATAAATATGTTGAGACTACAAGGAGATAGGTCTGAGTCCTTTTCTATGGTATCTGAGGTTGCTTCTGTAATCACTATATTGGTAGGTCAATACTGTGATCACTAACGCTGTGAGGAGATCGAGACTTTGTCTCCATGGTACCCATACAAAAAACACAGAGATATCTGCATACTGCACCATGGATAAACTTTCGAAAATACCTCACTATTGCATCCGAAACTATTTTCTGTGACAACCATCCGAAACTTCAGAAGGATACGAGTTCTGCACTTGACTTATGTGAAGATCCTAGTTGGGTATATATAGTAATTTGTCCCACATATTAAGCCGACATGACAATATGAATGGATGTGTCTATTAATGTAAGTCGACATGAGCTTTCCACATAATTTGCAGGTCGACTTTGAAGAGGATGGCAAGTGCTTGTTGTTGGAGGACTAAACAGACATATTTATAGACTTATATATATTGCCTCATGCTTAAGAAGAGCTTCTTCATACATGACATTGACTCTTTGACTCAATAATAAATTTTAAGGCTCTCAATGGGAACCACTAACAAATAAACCTCTTGCTCAGGAAACCCATGAAGCAAGGCATACAAAAATAATTGTATTTCTTTTGTTTCATTATTTACAAATATCACGTCATTATGAAGACTGAACCTAGTTACATTTTACAACAATTTATTCGTGAACATAACCCAAATTGGGTGAACCACGTATATCTGTGTCTCTCTTATTTTATGTGTTTTCTGTGTTTGTGTTTCTGCAATATTTTATGTGTTCCATTGTTCTGTAATATATATTTTTCTAATAGTCTAAGTTTTCTTGATGAGTTGGTATGTGTCGCGAGTGGTTCTGTGTTTAAACTCAACTTGTTCACCCCTCACCTCATATTCCAGACTTAGAAAAATCTTTGGTTTCAAAGTAAACTCATTAAGGCCAAGAGCACATGAGCACAATTTGAAGCCTTGACGGGGAATCCTTCATTGTTCGGTAGTAAGTCATGCACCATACAAGGGCACAAGGTGCACTCCTTAACCCTCTTCCCCCTTCCTTACTCCGAACTAGGCCCTCCTAAAGACCAAGTATTCCTTGAGCGCACTCCTTTGACTCAAAGAAGTGTACCCTCCTTGCACGCATTGGTGCACCCTTAAGGCCTTAAGCTTCACCCTTCATCCTTCCCTAATATGGCATGCTCCCTCTGGTATCCTTTGAGTGCATGAGTGCACTTCGAAGGCACGAAGCATCAACCTTCAGCCTTCAGGAGTGTGCCCTACACCCTCTTAGGCCTCCTGAGTGAATGAGTGCACCCCGAAGGCCTAAAGCCTCATCCTTCAGTCGTCAAGAGTGTGGCCTGCGTACTTGGGAAGCCCAAATCCTCCCCCTTCATCCTTTGGACTTATGCCATGTGCCCTGCCTTGACTATCCCCTTCTTTTGAGCACATGAGTGCATAAAGAAGCCCCAGAGCCTTCCCTCTCCATTCCTCCAGCCTTTCAAATTGCGCCCTAAAGCCCCTTTTGTCCCTCTTGAGAAAACCAAAAAGGCATGAACATAAAATATGCATGAAACCATGGTAGAATAGGATATTTTCAAGCTAATGGTTGCTCGTCATGAGTGATTTGTAGATACAAGTATTCCATAAACATCATGGCAAGCACACATGAGGAATATCAGGAAAGGAGAACAAACAAAGGAAGATTAGAAAGAACAAAGAAACTGCTTAAATTATGATGATCAAAGCATCCCGAAGACTCCATTTGATCATATGCATGAAGAATAAAGATACAACTGGCAACCATGTCATCATTGCAGAAATTCCATGTCATCAATTACTATTAGTTTGAGTCATCAAAGATAATGACATGTCAAATCTCATTATACGATGATGTGGAAGTCATGGTCTATTGTTGTACTCATTGTAAAAGACAAATAAGTGGAAGACCAAGAGTCATGTATGAACTAAAGAGTCATGGAAGTCCAAATGATATGTAATACCAAAAGTCATATGTAATTCCAAAGGTTGTAAAAGTCCAAAGGTTACTAGGAGTTAGAAAGTCAAGAGTCATGAGGATGTGAAAGGTCATGCCTCAAGTTATAAATAGATCCTCATTTCTCATGTAAGGCACTCTTAACCTTGGCTTCTCCCACAAAGCATTAAAGAGACAAAGTTAATACTTTTTGCGAGCAAGTAGTGGCTCTAACGCTCAACTATTAGAACTAGTGGTGTTCATTTTATTTATGTATCATGGGACTTTTTCTTAATATTGAAGACTTCAGGTGGAATTTTCAATTTTGGGTCTGCAACGGTTTCTTGGTACAACAGGAAGAAAAGATTTGTGGCACTCAACTCGGCAGAAGCATAATACATGGATTCAAGTCAAGCAACATGTGAGGCAATCTGGATGAGGAAGATACTTGTTGGATTGTTTGGTCACATGATGGATCCAACTGTGATTTACAGTGATAATCAGAGTTGCACGAAGCTCTTTGGTTTTTTTTTCACGATCAATGCAAGCATATAGATATTTGGTATCACCATTTACGGGATTGTGTTCACAGGCATATAATTTTGTTGTAGTACATTCCAATAGAGGAACAAGATGCTGACATTTTGACAAAGGCCTTGTCAAGAAAGAAGTTTGAGTTCCATAGGTGTAGGATAGGAGTGGTTGATAATCCCTTTCTTGCTAAGAAGGAGTGTTGAAAATGTAGCAAGAAAATCTCAGTTTGAGTTTGCTTGGTCAAACTAGAGAAAATTCAAATTTCTATTTCAGTAGAAATCTTGGAGGTAGTTAACTGAGGTGACATGGAACTTGTCACTCAATTAACTCAATTAAACTGAGTTATGGTCAGTTAAACTAGTTAAATTGAGTTATGGCCAGTTAAACTAGTTCTAATTGTTAGAGGAACTAGTGGAGGTCAAGTTGTAGAAGTGGAACTTCAACCACACTCAGCGATCAACCATTTAACTAATCAATCAGCCCAAAATTATTGATGGATGCAGTGAATTCGAGTTACCTGTTGAGATGGAGATTCCAAGGCAGTGTACTATCAGTTATAAACTCTTGCAATGTATACAAGTGGTGCATGTAGTCAGAGGAAGAACCTAGAGGAATTGTGTAATCAAATTGAGGGAATTTCCTAAATAATAGGGGATAATTTCCTCAAGGAACAACACAAGGAAATAGGAGCTTGGAGGGCTTGAAAACTGGCTAAGTGTTGGCCAAAGTCAGTCAGTGAGGCAAAACGACAGATTATACACTTGCAGGTTGTGCTCAAGCTTGAGCAGGCATATGTATTCATCTATATTCTTTCATTAATGTAATACAGATATGAAGGGGTTTTGAGTGGTTGTTTTCCCCTAGATAAATCTACGTGCATGTGTGATGTTTCCCTACACATGATCCAGAGCATGGTCCAAGAGGTACTTCATTAAATAGTGTTTTAAGTAAAAGATCCTTGGCTTTGTCACCATCCATGGACCTATGCCTATGGATGCATCATCTATAGAGAAAATGTTGAATACAACTTCATTAACCTTCAGTGCCAAGAGGCATGTATTTTCATTGATTTTGGGACCTAGGATTTTAATGCAATATTCCCACTTCCTTGACCTTTCTTTGGTCAAACATATGGTGCCCATTAGGAAGATAATTTTTCTTTTCTTCAACATCAACATTTAATTGCTCTGCCTTAATTGTCTTTATCATTTCACCAATTTTATAATAATGGGAAAGAAAAACAATAGAGTTTTGATGCTAGGAGAGATTGGAAATCCAAGTAACTTGACCATTGTTTTCCATTGACAAGATTTGTTGAGCGGTTTGGTCTCCTTTTGTTTCTATCATTTCTACATGTGTTGATCTTTCTCCCCAAGGTTTGTACTATGTCCTTGCTTATATCTTGTAGATACACTATTCATGCGATGATCATATTACACCATCGTATGTTACTCCATGTTGCCCCTTTGTTGTGCACTTCATTGTATTTCACTTATCCTCAATTCAAAGGTCGACCCATTTGCTATGATTCCATGTGACATTGGCATAGTTTTGACTCAAATCATATTGTTCCCATGACAATTGTCATTTAAATACAACCTTTGTAATAAGTTCTGGCACTGCCTTTATATGTATATTTCACTACGTTGATCTATAAAAATCTTTCCATGCCACTTTAGAATATTTCTTTGGCTTTAGCGCGACATCCAATGTGTGATTAATATGTTTTCCCAACATATTATTTCATAGTGCATTATCTTGCGATTACTAAAGCATACCTATAATTTTTCATTGAATAACTTATACGTACTTGATATCGTTGTTCAAACCCACATGTAATCACCCTCACCAACATACCCATTGTTGTAACATGGATAATCTATGTAGGGCATCATAGTGCATTTGTGGTATCAATTAAGCAACTAATCTCACAACTTTAACATTGTTATTTTGCACGTTCATGGGGTCCCTTATATAGTGTTGGAGCGTATTTTATTTCCATCCTTGATTGATGTAACTACCCCAGAATCAGGGCAGGTCACACTTTAGCTCAGAAGTATAAGCCACAATTTCGAAAGGGAGGACAAGTCGAAGTGTGCCAATGCATCAATAAAGTCCAAAATTGTTTAAGTTCGGAGAATGTGGTCGAATGGTTAGGTGGGGAGGTTAGTCCCCACAGGTTATATGGTCTAGTCCTAGGCAAGACTATGTATGCTTGAGAGTTGCTCCAAGCATGATTTCTTCAATTGAAAAAAAGTCCAAAATTGCGACTACGACCCGAAGTGTTAGTGAGAAGATCTAGTTGCAAATCCATTATGGATACGATCACAATTCTATTTTTGTGGTGGAAATCACATTCTCAATCATTACAATGATTTCATTGCATGTGACTAGCATAGGTGGGAGATCTCATTTAAAATAGGAGCAAGTCTCACTTAGGAATGCGACTAAAGTCAAGTCGTATAGTTTCATAATAGATGAGGTCGCATTAGGTGTTACCTTTCCAAGTGTGATTTTACAACCTTGTGACTAGTCGCATTTCTATCTCCCAATGTAAGTCACCTTGTGGTTGAAAATTATACTCACAATTTGCGACCAAGCATTGCCCTGTTGCATGTGACTTGGTCTTTCAATACTTAACAAATTGCGAAACTCAGGATGAAATTTTGAAGTCACATAAGGCTCTTAATGCATCAATGAAGTAACCAACTCCCGAAAACCCTAAAGAAATTGTAAGGTCGATACTCGAGGTGAATCATGATGAATTAATACAATATGTGTAATGTGAGTGAGCACATCGATTGGGTTTGATAGAAAAGGATCATGGGGAGGATTGAACACTTCAAAACATGATAATGACACTTAAGGCATTAGGCAAGTAGAGGGCACCTCAAAATTTTGCATACACATAAAATTTTTGGGTGTTGTTGTAGCGGCTACAACACGTTGGTATGCCAACACCAAACATGTTGACCTAAAATTGTTTACACAACCAAAACTCATGTCAATTACATATTCTGGAATACCAAAAGATAATAAATAATTCTATCTAAGTTAGCAATCACATCAACTATCGGTTCATATCAACATTTATATAACAAATTAATTTATTCATCCATATACAATTAAATTCCATTATGTTTGTGAGCCCCTTCAAGTTCAGTGTTGAACTTGTGCTATTATACAACACAGTAACACCTACCATGCATTAAACCATCTCCAAGCCCTATTATGAAGATGGGGTTGCAACAACTTCCTTTCCTAAAAGTCTTTGGATCCTAAAACTAATGCCACCATTTCATTTAACTTGTCAAGAGCTTTCTGATGATATAAATTTTACCTCAATTTGGAGTCTCAGGTATAAAGTTATGCCCCTTATAACTTTAGTCCTTTAAAGATGTTATGTCATGAAGGTGAATACATGCGGTGTTAAATTTTCTACAAGGTGAGCAACGGAAAATTATTTTTTGATCTGATAATTACTCACTAACAATCTTCAATCAATTTGTTCCATGCCTCTAATATCATTAAGCAATTATAAACTAAAATTACCAACAATAGATATAGAATAAACAATAAAGATCATAGAAAGACAATCATGCACAATAGAGGCAAAATATTTAACCTCAGAAACCCAATATTTGGAGAAAACCCAACATCTTTTCTTTAGGAGAAATTATTCTTTAGCAAGGTTTACACATATAAATTGTCTAGAAATATGTGCCAACTACAAATCCAAATATAGTCAAAACCTAATCAAAGTAGCAACAAGTCAACACTAGTTAAACTAGCCAAAATTCTCATAAGTCAACACTGGTCAAATATTTAGCTTACAGTCAAGCTTCAACCTTGTAGATATTGTAGTCAAATTCTTGTGCACATGCAACCCTCCTACAGGTTAGTTAACTTTGGTCAAACTTGACCCAAAACAATTCAGTCAACTCGAGGCAAACTCAATGAAAGAGAGGGAGAAACAACTCAGTCAAACAATGAACTCCTCCTCTTTTTCTCCACATATGTGATTGTACAAGAGACCTTAGAAAGATGATGAAGAAACTAACTTTCTTGGTGCAGAAAAATGACATGCCACATCTTAGTTGAATGGGGGTAAATTGACCTAAGGGACACACCCTTTCATGAGCTAGGTCAACTTTGTGCCCCAAAAATAAAATTCTATTTTAATTTTCTTAGGTCGACTTAGAGACCTCTTTAGTATGCGGGAATAGCTCCCGATGCTACACAAAACATCGACACTCCCTCTTAGCGAGGGAGGTATTCTCCTTAGCTGCAACAAATTTCCCCTAAGCTGAAATTTCTCCTCCACAATAAAAATCCATGAACTTTCTATGTAGGTGCATGTATATAGATCACTCCATCGTAGAGTAGGCAATGTGAATATCCTGGGCCATCTACCCCTGGCCAAATCAATAAGCCCGACCAAAGTCTTTTATGGATCCTTGGGTAAATATATTAATCTCCTTTGGTCAAATCAGCATGACCCGAACAAGGTCCATTATGGTTTATCAATGGAGGATCTACCCCTAGATCATTCACCCCTAGCCAAATCATCATGGCCCAACCAAAGTCCTTTATGGTTTCTTAGGAAAATTTAATCTATCTCCTCTACTTAAATCTGCAGGACTCAACTAAATCCTTTTGGCTTCTCAGGATAAGATCTGTCCAATCCTGTAATTCTCCTTGGCCATTCACCCTTGGTCAAATTAGCATGACCTTTCCAAAGTCCTTCAAGGCTACTCAAGTGAATGTATCCATTTCCCCTAGTCAAATCAACATGACCCAACCAAATTCCTATATGGCTTCTCAAGAGATGGTCTGCCTGATCTTGCAAAGACATAAACACTCCCTCTCAACGAGGGATATGCCAAGTTTGTTTTTAAAGTATACAAACATCACTCTAGATAAAGGCTTGGTGAGAATGTCTGCAATCTACTTGTCGATGGATATGTATTGGAGCTTCACTACTCCTTTCTACACCATGTCCCAAATGAAGTGGAATTTGATCTCAATCTATTTCGACCTGTCATGGAAATACAAATTCTTTGAAAGCTTAACACAACTTTTATTATCACAAAATATCATGGTTTTGTTAAGCTCATGATCAAATAGCCCTGCAGGAAGCATTCAAAGTCATGCTACTTCTTAACTTTAGCACTAGCTACATTATACTCTGCCTTTGTTGTACTATAGAAGTATGCTTCTTGCTAAACTAAGATATCACAGTTGATCATAAGCTAAAGCAACATCCTAAGGTGCGCTTTCTATCCTCTACACTCTCAGTCCAATCTGAATTAGCATATCCCTGCATCCTTACTTCACCACTTGAGACATATCTCATGCCATATCCAATTGTATCCCAAAGGTACCTCAACCCATGCTTCAATGTAACCCAATGTTTATGCCCCGGCTCAACCATAAACTAGCTCAAGGTACTCACTGCAAAGAAAGTATTTGTCTTGGTGCTAACCAAGTACATCAAGGATCCTATCAACTACTTGTACATTGTGGGATTTGCCAAATCTGAATCTGAAGCATAATGACTTAGATTTTCATATTAGAAAACATAGGTGTAGCCATGGATTTGCAATCTATCATACCAAATCTCCTCAAAATCTGAACAATGTACTTCCTTATTTGTGAAAGTTCTCATATGGTATCTACACCTCCAATCCTAAGAAATAATGTATTAGCACATATCCTTCATCTTCAAACTCTAAAGCTAACTCCCTTTTACACTAAAGCAGATCCTTCTGGGTAATCTAGGCTACTCCCTTTGTCACGTAAGAAAGTTCTTTTGTCACTATTTCTCCCTCTATCACTAAAGCATACTCTGTTGTCTTACATGGTCCCCTCACAAAAGACATATAGATCCTAGAGACCTCTTGTTTCTAAGTAGATGATAATCCACGGCATCCTCTTGGAAGGTTGCTCCTTCCACTTTGTGTGATTGTTTGCTTCCTCACGACTTGAAGCTCTTTCAGTCACCTGGCATGGTCCTCAATGTTTGTACAATTTTTCCCTCTTGAACATTAATCACGTCTTGTTGAGTCTATGCTCTAACCCTTAGGCCATATAAGAACCTATCCATTTGGCGACTAAAAAAGCATAAAAATAAATAAAAATAAAAAAATAAAAAATTCCTCATATTCCACTTCCTCTTCCTAGAAGAAACCTCTTGCCATAAAACTTGCTTGTATGCTACCATATGTTGCTTGAATCATCACCTTTGGAAGCCTCCACAATGGACTTGCTCTTCCTTTCCCCATTTAAGAAGCCATGGAAAAGAAAGGAAAAATCATAACCAAGCAAAATACAAGGACAAGAGCCTAATTAATAATAATAATAATCAAGAGAGAAAAATATGAAGTACTTATCTATTGATTAAGGAAGAAACTACTAAGAAATTATCAACTTCCTCTCTGACAAATCTGTAAGGGAAACTCGAAAACCTGTCATGTGCCTAGAGGCACAACTGTGCACAAATATTACTTGTAGAAATTCCTAAAGGAAGAATTCATTTTACTTCTTCTAAGGTGGATGCTCATCATCATCATCATTAACATTGACTATTAATGCATGTTGCATTCCATTTATTTTCTTCTCAGGACACTACAAGCCATAGTGTCCAAAATTGTGGCAGATGAAGCACTTGAACTTTGACATATCCTTCTTCTTCTAATCTTGAACATGAGTGGGTCTTTTACTCATATTATTCTTATCAAACTTTCCAAAGTTCCTTCTTCCTTTTCCTCTTCTTGTAAGAGCTGCAAGGGCTTCAATTTTTTCATCTTTTGTATTTTGTAATTATTCCTGGACAACAATTTGGACTCCTCTTGGACATAATCATTCCATAGCTTATCAAACGTGGATAGTTTTTCTTGTGCACAAATTATGATAATAAATTGCTCTGAAGAGGGAGGGAATCCATTGAGAGTCATTGTAACTAGCTCTATATAATTAGTGGCATCTCTAATGGCCATGTGCTCATCTATGATCTCGGAGACTCATAATATAAGAGACAACAAAATCTGATCTACCCATCATGACATTATGGAGACGATTTCTCAAGATTAACTTTCTATTAGTGTTGCTACTCTCGAAAAATCCTACTAGAGCATCACATAATTCCTTGGCAGTCTTTAATATAGAAACATGAGGAATCGAGTGGTCCTCTAAGGAATCTGCCAAGATTATTTTAGCATTGAATTTATTCTTTTTATCTTGGATTTCTCCTCAACTCCCTCTAGCATTGGAATGACTTTCTCCACATGATCTTAAAGCTCATTCTCTTCCAAGATAAGGAGTATCCTGGTCTTACAAGATCTGAAGTTGATGGCACCTTTTAACCTGTCTTCAAGTCTGATACTTGGTGCCATTTTGACAAGAGATATGAAACTAATCAAACTGATGAATATCAATCTTTAAGGTTGAATTCAATGGCTACTCTTTCAACATTGTTCTGATACCATGTTTAATTTTCTATAATGTGAGCAGTAGAAAACAATTTTTTTAATCTGATAATTACTACCTAATGATCTTCAATCAATTTCTCTTGTACCACTGATATCATTGAGCAAATTATAAATAATAAAAATATCAATAGTAAATGCAAAGGAAACAATAAAGATCATAAAAATACAATCATGCACAAAAGAGACAATACTTTTACCCTAGGAAACCCAACCTTGGGAGAAATCATTCTTCAGTAAGGTTTACAAATCCAATTTGTCTTGAAATTTGTGCTAAGTACAAATCCAAATACTAGTCAAAACTTGGTCAATGTAGCAGCTAGTCAACACTGGTCAAACTAGCCAAAATGCTTAGAAGTCAACATTGGTCAAGCAGTTAGCCTACAGTAAAAGTTCGGTTTTTTAGCTCCAACGAAAAAATTCCTAAACACTTGTGGCCCTCCTGTAGCTTTCTCAACTCTAGTCAAAGTTGGCTAAAAATGATTCAATCAACTCATGTCAAACTAGGTCAAACAAAGAGAGAAATAACTCAGTCAAACAGTCAACTCATCCTTCTTTTCTCCACATGTGCGGTTGTCCAAGAGGCCTTAGAAATATGATGAAGAAACTCACTTTCTTGGTGGTGAAAAATGAGATGTGACATCATCTATATATTCTAGTCAAATGGGGATAAATTAATCTAAGGGACATGCCCTTTCATTAGCTAGGTTGACTTGGTGCCCCAAAACTAAATTTTATTTTAATTTTCTTAGCCGGCTTGGAGATATCTTTTGCATGTGGGAATACCTCCTGATGCTACACCAAAAATCAACACGTGGTACCCACACGACCACGTTTGGCCCACATGGTTCCATGCCACCGCCATGTAGGGATCCACATGGCACACACACATCATATTAATACCAACACATACTTTAACATTTTGTTTCCCCAGTATCATGGTTTCTGGTACTACCTTTATTGGGGCTTGTATTCTAACATTTCCCTCAGGTGCCACATTCCCTAGTATCACTTTTCCCAACACCATGTTCTCTTGTACCATGTTTCCCTAGGTTCTCTTAGATTACTTCCGTGATACTAAATTTCCCTAAGGCGATAGGTTTTATTTCCGCCATCACTACATTCCCCAGTATCATTTTCCCTGGCCACCATGTTTCCCTAATATCACTTCAGTTCTCTGGGATCATTTCCCTTGAAATCACTTCCTAAATACCCCATTTCCCCAAGGAAGTAAGCTTAAAACATTAATTAAACTAATTTACTTTATTTAATTATGTTATAGAAAAGATAATCACATATTAATAGACGTATTATTAATTAATCCCATGAATACCATTCACTAGATTTTATGTAGAAAACACATTATTTCGAGGACTTTAGTCATCAATTCAATAAGACATTTAATTAACTACTTGCCTCCATATTTATGCATTTATTGTCCATGAATTTGCTTCAACCCTCCTTGGCTATAACATTTGTGTCATCATTTCGTAGAGATAACTTGTCTTGAAAGCTTTCTATGCCCTGTAACAATCTAGTTAAACTCCTCTAAATTGCTATGATTATAAATTAACTAAGCATGAACACATAATTTCTCATAACTATATAAGAAGAGTTGTTGTCCACCTATCACACATAGTTAATCCTCTAAACAAGTTAAACTACTATATTTAGAAGCCATTGATGTAAGATAAGAGAGCATAAACACACAATTTCTCATATCAATCATGAACATAATGTTGAAGAGTGCAATCTAGACATTCATTAAAATTCATAGTCACACAATATCACATACTAGTTGCAAACATAACATTGAACATCATGGTTCATTATTAAAATATGCAAATATAATAGACTTCTTTGTGTACCTTAAATTAGTTGGCAACTGAAGGAGGGGCTTTCACTCTACACCCAACAATAGGCTAGCCACACAACATCATTTTTGTAGTTAACCATCCCTCAGTTGGATCTAATGTATGAGTACATGGTTTCTCAAAGAATTCACATCAAAGGCTTGGTTTAACACTCAAAATATGGATCCCACTATCCAAGTGGCTTATCAACTAACCCTTTAATAACAAGCACCAAGATGGTTTATTAATTATACCTACAACAAGCACCAAGATGGTTTATTAGTTGTTTCCTAGCAACAAGCACCACAGTGAACCACTTTTTCCTTTGGTTTCATTCACAAAGGTTCACCCAAGGTTTAGATGGGTATCGCTCAGTCTCATGAGTTGGAATCCCTTGTCCATGTGGTTTATCAATTGTATTTTCATAGCAAGTGCCGCAGGGGTTTGATATCCATTGTCCAAGTGGTTTATGAGGTACTTAACAAGCACCATAGTGACCCATAATTCCTCGTCCAAGTGGTTTATTAGCTATACAACAAGAAGTATAGTGATTTAGGCTTCCACTAAGCCTCCATTTGATCCACATAAGCTTAAACAACATAGTCTAGTGGCCTCACACATAGTTCAGAGGGGATTCATCAAAATTTACCCCATGAAAAAGCCTTTGTATGGCATCTTAGACATCACTTTGTCTTCTATTTCCACTAGCCAAAAACTCCCACATGCTCCATTGATTAGTTGAGCGCACTCAGAAGGGGAAAAACTTTGTCCATGAGAGAGTTTGGGTGAACTAATCAACAAGAGAGAGTTTGAGAGCCAGGGAACCAAATAGTAATATCCCACCCCCCATCCCTCATGAGTTCTCTTCAATTATGTCTTTATATAATTCTTCTAAGCATCCTTTCATGTGTTGAGAGACCACATGCCTATCCCTTTGATGCACTAAGAGAAAGGGCACCATATTTTCCTTCACTACTTCTAATTGCATCTCATAAATTAATTGTCAGTAAGTGGCTTACCTCCAATCACATCTCATAAATTACTTGTGAGTAAGTGGCTCACCTCCATTCACATCTCATAAATTCGCTATTAGTAAGTGGCTTGCCTCCAAGCACATCACATAAGTTGACTATTTGTAAGTGGCTCAACTAGGTCTACGAATGATAGTCCATTAACTTTAGCATTTAAGTTCAGTGTTGGTTTCATTGCTTCTAAGCAAGCAAACTCCATCAGACATTGGGGTTCTAAAAGGTTGTCTTCTCCTTCAATTAATAATCATAAGGATTAAATTTAAATGTTTAAAACACATTGTAAACCAGTTGTGGTTTGCTCTGATTATAGTCTCTTTTTTGAACTTGTCAGGCAACTCTGCCACCATATGCATATGCCTTAGCATCTACAAAATGTAATTTCTTATATTAATAGAAATTACGACTTTTTCCATGGGAAAAAAAAATAAACCAGTTGTGGCTCTGTGCTAGCATTATAGTGACAATTTTTAATTACAAAAATTGGGCTAAATGTGAGGGCTCCTACAGTTGTTGCGATATCTTTCTTAACACATGCATGATTAAATAAAGAACCGGATGTTGGCATGACTAAAATTAAAATTAGATGTTGACATGACATAATGAAACCAAACCCAAAATATGAAAGAACAAATATATTTAGTTTTGTTTTCTTGAAATTGAAAGTTGTGTATTGATTAACACATATACACACACACATGTTTTCAACATTTATAGTTCACTTGATTTCAAATTTCAAATTGGACCTATAAAATAATGAATATTTGTTTATAGATTGAGTTAATAAGTGGGCAAACTCAAACTTTTTATTGTCAAAGTACTTCACTAAAGTTAAGATAATTTTTGTTGGAAGTTGTAGTTCCACCTGTTTAATGGGAAGTTTAATCATGTAACTTTGCCCTTATAGGTTTTAATCTAATCGAATAATGTTTGGATTGTTAGAATTAAAAAAAAAATGAGCGGATTGGAATAAAACTTTACCTCATCGAGAAAAATGCAGTCACCAAAAGGGTTGAGTTTGTCAGCTTATTAACTTGCCCCTTTCTTTAATTGTGATTTCTTAAAAATGATTAACTTGGATTACAAAATAAACCTTACATTTTAAACTTGACATAAATGAATATTTGTTTTCCTATGTTTTCAAGAGAGATATTTTATTATTTTGTGTAATTTTGTAAAATAAAATATTTTTAATTTTGATTAAAAAACATATTTTTTGTGGTTTCCTTAGTTACAATGGAAACTCATTGTGTTGGCATCATGTTAAAACCAACAAGCAAGAATATTGTTGGGAAAGCATTAACCATTGGCGTGGATACAAGAGACAAATGAGGATACATTTGTGCCAGTGCAACCATAATTATAGTGTTTGGAAGTTTTTAGAATTGATTAAGAAACATAAGTTTTCTATTATTTTTCCATCATTTCCTTGGCTAGAGTGATAATATCACTATGTTGGCACCGTGTTAAAATAAAAATGCAGGGTCCACAAGGTCTTGGATAGATGATGAACGAGTGTTCTGTTAAGGCACTCCATGATGTGAAGTCATCAATTCAATTCCCCGCCCCGATCGAGGTGACATATTGGACATGATGATGTAGTCACACCAAACTTACAAAAAAAAAGTAAAAAATGTAGGAATATTGTTGGGAAAGAGTTGACTTTTGGCATGGATATAAGAAGCAAATAAGGATACACCCATGTTGGTGCAACCACAATTACGATCTTTTTTGCTTGTAAATAGTTCTCAACAAAATATAGAGCCTCCATGATGAGGGGAAAGAATGTGGACTATGCAAGTATTAACGTGTCCAATCAATAAAAGTAGAGTAATGTTCAGTTGGTGCATAATAGCATTGCCAATATACCATTTTTCATCTTTCATTATCATCACAATTTGTTTTTTAGAAAGACTAATACTACTCCTATTCTTCAATGATTGTTTCGTTCTCCCATTACCACATTCTCCCCATCATAAATACTAACAAACATTAGTTTATAATTTTTTTTATGATTGCAATCAAGCACACGAAATGAGGCAAAGTCAAGATGGCGAGTAGAGTAAAGTTGAGACCAGAGTAGCACTAAGCAAAAAATGGTTAGGAAAACAAAATTTATAAATAATTGGGTTTGGGGCTTATTCGAGAAATGTGGGGTCAATAATTCTAGGCAGACAAAGAAAAATTACTACTCTTCGCATATTTGTGCTCTACCATCATAAGTAAAGGAGTAGATCCAACTGAAAATTTTGAATGGATTTTGTAGCGAGTGCTCCAAATGAACGTTATAAATGAATTACCACAAATGAGTCACTGTAGGGGCATCACGACTTTAAATGATTACTATAGGAGAATGATGGATGTGTAAGGGGACAATTTGGAAGATTGGACCTACAAATCAATTTGATCGTGCACGAGGCCTCGTATTGTGTTAAGTTACTCTTTACACTTCAAACTTATGACATCCCAAGTTATCAGTGATATTAGCTTCATCACTTTCCAAAATGTGATTATTGGAGCCTGGCATGTTGTGACACGACATTGGACCCTTCCTCGCCATTCATTAGATTATCTAAATTGTGCATTGATCCCACAATCAAGACATGTATGTGAGAGTTATAGATCTAGGCTTATGCCCAAGACTGTTACACTAGGTTTTGGTGAAGTTGTCCCCTTAAAATTTTATCAATATAATCAAATATATGATAAAGAATGATAATGAACAAAAACTTGATATGCAATTCCTTGATAATGTCTCATTTTGTTGTTTGAATTCCAACCCTTCAATCTACTTTAAGAATATGAGTTATCAACATTTCTCTTATTTCAATCACTTTAATATTTTTATCTAATATCATCATCATGTTCTGCTTGTTAAGAGTTTTGCAACGATATAAATTTCATCAAAATTTGAGTTCTAGACACAAAGTTACAACCCTTAAAAGTTTCACTAAATTATGTTATGTCAACAACTTACTCATGACATCCCATTGCTATGTCATCGTTGCATTTTTCCATGTCACATAATACATGGTTTATACACGACATTCCTTCATTTAGTGTCACCATTACATTATGCCATTCCCATATGGTGGACATAATAGCCACTGGATCACATTCAAATCCAAAAAAATCCTAAAAAGGCCTCTTCCACGAAAAGATGGATCTTTGAATGAATAAAATCCATATCCATTTTTTATCAAATTATGGGAATACCTAACAAAATGAAAACTAGAAAATTTGAATCTAGGAAAAACCTAATGGTGAAATTCTTCAAAAGGCCTGACTTCTAGTTTGATAGGCTCCAAATAGATTTCCAACATATGGCAAGATTTTTTCAAAAGGGTAGCAACAATTAACATAATCATATCGAGATTATGTCAAAGATATCCATATATATGAAAAATCTTTAAGGGAACACTTTTCTAAAAAGTTGAATTATATGGGAACAATTCATGGTAACGAAAATTAACAAAATCTTATTTGGATTCCGTTAAACACATCAAGATCCAATAAAATTCTTAATGATCATTTTCCGAAAAAGTGTGATTTTTTAATTCGACTTTATCAATTCCACATCATCGCTAACACATAGCCTCAACATCATCTTCTTTCCATGTTAACACAACACTTTGCCATGCCACATCATCCTAATATGTCCTCCATGACATGTCTTACTACGCATTATGTGGTTCCACATGTTCTATGCTACTTGCATCCAAATTTGGGTATTTTATAAAAGCACAACTTAAATAGTTATTGGACCTATGGACTTTTGAATTTTTCGATAAAAAATATATAATTATTAAAATATTGTCAATAAAGATTTCTATTAGCTAACCATTGACCATTATAGGCTACAAGACACGCCTCTGTTTTAATTCAATCTGGTTTGGTCAATGGTATTTAATTAATAGAAATGGGAATAACCTCTCTAAGTTGATGGATTCGTTAACTAGGTCAGCAAGGAAAAAGTTTTGGGACTACCAACTTAACAAATAACATTTTAATCAGTTTGATTGATAGACTTCAGTTGACGTGAATTCCAAAAGGAAATGTCCATTAAAATTTATGTTAGTTGGCCATCGACCACCAAGGATAACAAGGAATTGCATTCTCCAAGTTAAGGCTAGTATGGTTAAGACTTCTACAATTAAGCCCCTTTGCAGCTAAACGCCCTGTGACGCCCTTTTGACCGATGTGACTAGGGTCTTGAGCTAAAGACCTCAAATTCTCGAAAGTATCTAAATTATTTACAGACTGTGTCAAAAATTTCTTTATCTAACTTGTTAGGATTCTAAGGGTTTTGAGAGTATATATTGCATCTAACATATTCCAAAGCAAAGTTTGTGTATCATAAACGTTGAAGTCAAATAAAATACAACACATGTCATGACTCTCCTTATTTATGCTAACAACCAACATGAATAAAAAGAGTCATAAATGAATTTCCTTAGATTAATTACCACGAATTCCACCTAGATTAACCAATTTTGAATGTAACACAACATTTTTTTTAATTGAACACTTCAAGTTTTTGTTTCCACGATTAACAAAGACAAAGTTACAAATACCATAACCTACAAAAGTTGATATACTTTATCATTTTCTAGTAATGAATGAGAATAACATTATTGATTGTGAACTTAGTCTAAACATGTAAAGAAATAGAGGTTGACATGTTACAAATAAAAAATTCAATCTAACTTTTTCTAGTTACAGCGCACAAATTAATAGACAAATATATTGTTTACTGAGATTCATATTGGAATTGTAGCAATTACATAAAGCTCATCTAAACCTCGTAAACTTTTAATTCATTTTCCCTCAACCAAAAAAATCTATAAGCATATGCAAAGAAATAATGAAATTGCGAAACATAAATAAAAGAATTATTTAAGCACATAGCATATTACTAGAAAAACCAAGCGGATTGAGTGATTTCCACCCAATCGTGGGTAATTCATTGAAGAACTCCACCCCCTAACTAGGCTATGATACCATCAGGGTTAAGTACTAACAATGGCTCTTAGTTCAGTCTATTGGGGATTCAACCAAGATAACTTCCACTGCCAAGTTTTGCAGAGGACAAAGCAGTTATAAAAAACTAGATTACCTACATCTCACTACATGAGAACTTTCGTCTCTACTTCTTTGTCTCTCAAATGTCTTTTCTTGTTGTGCTTTTCAAAGAAGACATAGACAGGTCTAGTTGATGTTATAAAACTACTTGCAGATTTCCTAGTTTTCTTGCTCTTTTCAAGGGTATCTTTACTTAATTTCATAGCTAGTTTGGTCTTTATATTCATGGCACTTAGTTTTCTGCTCTTCTGTCCTCTAGAATTCTCCCTCTCTTCCCCTCTTTACAATCTATCTTCTCCTAATTGTAATGACCCATCTCTCATTGTGGGGGACAAAATAATATTAGCATGCATACAAGGCATCCATATGATAAATGCATACATTGTATGAACCACATGTACTGCACTAGTATACATATTGGTTAATATTGGAAAATGTATAAGTTTAGGGTAATTAATTGATTATCGAAGTAAATTTCCAACTCATCATAATATATATATCGAGTGGGGTACTTGATATGTATGCCACCATTATATATAATAATATAATATAATAATATATATATATATATATAAGATAGATAGATAGATAGATATAGAGATAACTGAATTCAATAATTAAAAATAGTAATAAATTAATAAATGAATTATTATTAATTTAATTAAAAGTAATGAAAGTATTTATTTAATTTTAAATAAGGTATTTATTTAAACTGTATAAAGGTAAGTAATTTAATTAAATTGAAAATTATATAAAATAAAATATTGTTAGCTCCTAAACTAATAAATATATTTAACCAATGCTTCATTACATTTATGAATGTAATTATCTCTAAACGAAGGGAAATAATGATTCTAGAAGATAGAAGACCAACAACAAAGGGATTTGGAGATGATGAATTTTAGGCATATAAGGGAGTCGAGGAGACCATAATAGGGAAAACAAAGAGCATTGAAGGAAGGTTCTATTTCTAACAGTGGGAGAAGCAAAGAGAAAAATACAAAGTCTTGAGCAATTATTCTTGGGGTTTTGGGCACCCAACAATACCCAAAAAAACATGCATACTAGCGTCCAAGTAGTCGTAATATAAAAAGAGAAAAATAAAAATAAAATTCCTCAATCACTACTTGTACCAAAAAGAAAATTTTGGATGGGTTCCTTGTTCGTGGCCTTTCATCTTGCTTTATGCAGGTGATAATGCATTGCATTGACTATCAATTAATTTTTTTAGCATTCCTTGTTCCTAATTGTAATGACCCATCTCTCTCATTGCATTAAAGTTAACATTCTTCTTCTTCTTCTTCTTCTTCTTCTTCTTCTTTTTTTTTTTTTTTTTTTTTTTTTTTTTTTTTTTTTTTTTTTTTTTTTTTTTTTTTTTTTTTTTTTTTTTTTTTTTTTTTTTTTTTTTTTTTTTTTTTTTTTTTTTTTTTTTTGTGATTGGTTTATTGGGTTTTATTCTTATTTTGTCATGATGGTTTTATGCTAGTCATCCATAAGACCGTGCACTTGCAGGATCTGAGCCCTGATGCGAAAACACATGTAGCCTCAACGCATTTATCGCTCAACATGTGTGATTAAAGGAAACCATTGATTAGCATTCACTTAGTGCCCTGCCTGAAAGCAAATACTTTGTCTTCCCTGTAATTAGCACCCACTTATTAGTCCCTGTCATCTCGCAATGGCATGGGACTATAGTAATCGAAATGGTCCCTTTAGCATTACTTGGTGTGACCTTGTATGACTTATAACTTAATGTTTTTTTTGTGCCGAGCTTTTTACAACCAACGAAATTTCAGTTTCAATTTTCATTGTCATATTTGGCCTCATACCGAGGCATATGAGGCCAAAGCTTAGGGTAAAAATAGATATCAAACAACCATTTGAAACAAAATGAAATAATGTTAACAATAAAACTCAAACATTTATGTTAAACCAACTCTATTATCCACCACATACTCCCACTGCTAAACTATATTGCAGGCCTTCCACAACATATAGTACGATAGCGTACGTACAACATATGTACACCTACACACCTACCACAATATGTACCATCGTTACATGTACGCCTGCCACAACATTTACGTCTGCCATGGCTTTTGTGGGCATGTAACAGGTGCCAATGTTATGTTTAAGTGTAAACTAGGTGTATTTCACCTCCTCTCTACTTTGCATTAACAATATTTATCTTAAACAACTGGAATAAAATTAAAATTCACTAGAATAGAGAGAGAAGTTACCGGAGGAACCAGGCTCTATATTAACTACTTCTTATTGCCAGTTGAAGGTTGATGGGATCTTCAGGCGGAGGGAGGAACAGAGCGAGAGTTGGTCGAACACGGATGGTGGTTGTTGTTTGCTGGGAGAATCCACTAGGATCATTCGGTTCTTCGTCTGGAAGAGTTGGTGCTTCATCCCCGGAACAACCCATCCCTTATTCGAGATGAAGGTATATCGAGCCTATTCATTATGCAGGAGCATGTTGGATCATGGACATATTTCAAGGTAAACATGTCTTTTGTAAAGAAGGAAGAAAGATTTTAAGAAAGACATTGACTATGTTAATACAGTTGAAAAATAATGCTTTGTAGCCCATTTCTCTTGTAGAAAGACATTGACGATGTTAATCTAGTTGAAAAATAATGCTTTCCAGCCCAGCCCATTTCTCTTATCTTTTGTTGGCAAGAATTTTAATTTCCATTGACCACCAATGGCAAGGAAGAATTTCCAAACAATATTTCCAATCTCAATAGATCAGACTCTTGGGGGGACATATGATGACCAGATTGGAAGGGAATTGCATTAAGTAAAGCACGAGGCTAGGAAATCTATGTTATGTTTTTATGAATCAGACACTTTGAACCTATTACAAAGTTGTGATGCAACTAAGATTTTTTGCTTCAAACTAATATTCTTGCTTTTTTCTAAATTTGAAAGAAATTACAAGTCCGGAAGAGCAACAATGGAAACATTGGTTAAACTGGAGGAGCTTTACGCATATGGATTGTTGAAAAATGTGCAACAAGAAATGTTAAATTTAGAATGTGCTAAAAATAGCATGCCTAAAAATAGCATGTCTAAAAATAGCAATTTGGCTAGTGAGGTCATTGGCCACCTTGGGTGAGAGGTGAAACTGCTAAAAATAGAAAGTTCTAAAAATAGCATTTCTGGGTCCCTTCTTATTTATAGCAGTCCCTAG